>JAUBWS010080809.1:0-12593 GCA_032270445.1 Darlingtonia californica
GGGGGTGAGGGGGACATTATGTCACGGAAAAGAAAAGTTATCCCTTGGTTAAATTGGTTCAGTTACTGTGTTTGTTGGCTGATCTTTAGACAGTTGCAATTTATTGTCTTCTATTTAAGAGGGTGTTTATCTTGTGTTTTAGGAGCATAAAGTTTTCCGTAGTAAGCTCTGTACAAAATGTTTGAAAGAACGAGTCATCTAGAGATATTTGTCTCGATTGTTCAAACAAATTGATATGATTTTTCTACCGAAAACTTTAATTCCTTTTAAACGCAAGATAACTGTATGTAAATGAACTAATACTACTTACGTCCAATAATTAGGTCCAGTTAATAAAATTAGGCCCTCATTACAAATTGCAGCCGTCCAACAGAGTCACTTTATGAAAAATGAAATACTATTTTGGTGCTTATTTGGGATATTTATAGCCATTTATAAAGTTTGCGTTCATTCCTTTCTAGCCTCGCCACCAGTGTATGTTACAGTGTATGTGTATTCGTCTTCTTATAACAGCTGGGACAGCGCCTGGAGCTACATTACTTCGCACAGCTATCCGAACGCTCCATATTGGTATGGCTACAGTGATGACCTTATAATACCAAACGACCTCAGAGAATATTACATTGTCAGAATGCAAGCATTGTTTGTTGCTCCAGCCTCGGGAGCTTTTGATTTCCGTTTGGCCTGTGATAACGAATGTCAGTTGCATGTTGGTACAGACGCATCCGAAGGATCAAGGAATTTGGTTATCAATTGGACACTGTTAAGTTATCGTTCGTTTTTCTCTTACGGGTAAGTAATTTCGTTAGAGCCCCACTCTAAATAAATCTAACCCAATCTAATGTTGGTGTAGCCCCACCCCCCCCCCCCCCCCCCAGGGGTGTAAGTCCAGATTGGTTTATGCTAGAAATTTGAAACTTGGTATGGAGGTAGCCCTTAAAATAAGACAATTCAAAATTCATCCTAAATAAACAATAGTTGCTACGGTTACCTGATGAAGTCATCATAAATTGAGAAACTTGGTACTTGAGAAATAAGTACCTTTCTTTACAGAGCTATATTTTCCAAACAAATGAAAATTATTAATTTCTGTTTTTATTTTCTGAAGGCAAAAGAAAGTCTTTTTGTAGATATATCATAAGATTTTCATAAAAATCAAGTCCTGAGGACTACGGGGCGCCATAAACCGCCAGAACTTGACTCCGTCGCTATTTTGAAACGACAACGCCAATACAATCTGTTTTCAATTCAGCAAGATTGGTTTAATGAATTAAGCAAATTGTAAAAGTTTCAAGTTAATATCTTTTTCCTGTCAAAAGTTATTAATAATTAAAGTTCTGACCATTTTGTATTAGAAGAGGTTGTAAGCTAACACCTTATGTTACATAATTGCGTATAACTGATGACGTAAAGAAGATAATTATATGAAATAGTTGCTGCAAAGTTTTAAATTCATAGTGTTAGTATTTTTTTAAATTATTTCGGCCGCGGGGAAAAAAGCCTCCCGTGTGTTTGTTAACAAAATTACTTATATTTTATAAATCTGGCTGAAATACCCACAAATTATGGGTAGCATTTTGGCCAAATTTGTGCAATTATTAATGAAATAAATCATTTCCAGCGATTCTCTAATTTTTATAGCATTTTCAACAGAATATTGTTGTTATTGTCATAAAAAACGACGTGAAAACGAGGTTGGGATTGAAAATAGATAATCTCGGGAAATGTCTATTAGACTTTTTGAAGAGGTATGGGACCAGGACATTTACATAGCGATGTACCTGCCTTACTGACATACATTGTGGTAAGAATATACCCATTTTGATTTATGTTTTTTAGAGATTCAAGGCAATATGCAAATCCAAAACCGACAATGGTTAAAGGTCATGAGTATTACATTGAGGTACTTCTTCGAGAATATAACGGCGGTGATCATGTCGGATTGCAGGTGCAAGTGCCAGGAACTGGTTACTATACTGCTGTCACAAGAAGATTCTTGAAACAATTTCGGTGATATATGGGCTAGAAAAGCTGCCAGAATGCACATTCTCAGGATGATGTCAAGATCAGTGGTGGGAGGACAAATTTTATGCTGACTGCTATTAGTTAAAATGATTATTTTAAATCTAGCGGAAATATTTGACAAATGCCAAAGCAATGGTGCAGAGCATAAGATTCTTCCAGTTTTTTTATTAAATTTCTAAACAAATGACGACATCAAGGACAAGGGGCGGATAGAAATTTCCAAAATCGGGAAAATTTAATCAGAAAATCAGGAAACTTCGGGATTTTTACATGGTGGTTTGAAGAGTCTGTATCCACCCCTAAGGACAATGAAGAATTAGGTTTTATTTTATTTATGAACCGACGGAATCACTTCGTATGCAAGGAAAGGAAATTAAATTTTTAAAAAATCCTATAACAAAGCGATAGCAGCGCTCTTGCATATTTTAATAACTCTTTCTTTCCTTTGTTTTTTTTATATGTTATTGATGGAGCTATTACAATTTTACACTGGCAATCTTGAGCACGTTTATGTAACAGCACAAGCACAAAATGTTAGATTAAATCTTAAAAAGAACGTTAACTCACTATATCTGTGTTGTGTATTTCCTTCTAAATTATGGCGATTGTTGCAGATTTTATTTCATAGTAAGGGGATAAGGGATCAGGAGGTCTTAATTTCCAAATTACCATCCGATTTTACGTGAAATACCTTTCAATTAACTGCACTAACTCAGAAACGAAAACAGTTGACTTTGTTTACTCCAAAAAGGCCAATTTTTTATGCTGTGCCATGCAAAAATCTGAACCCAACAATTTTTGTCTAAATTCGGCTCGGCGTAACATTAAAAATGATACGCATCGAACCAAGCCGCCACACACAAACACAGCTTGCATCAATTCCAAAACTGACCAGTGAATTTGGTACGGCACGGTATAGGTTATATAATAGCTTCTTGCCTTGACAGTATTGATTTTCTTTTGCCTGATCATTCAAACAATTGAGCGTTGCCGCTCCTTCAATTAAAACTCCGGATTGATAGCATAGTTGGTAGAATCATAGTCATTACGTAATTCCCCGGTCTGGAAGGCTATTGAATGAACTTTATTGTCAAATCTTTCTTTGCATTTAACAATAGACGTTTTTTTGTTTTGCTCACTTTTTGATCACGTTATCAACATATGCTTTTGCGATTTGTCAATTTTTAACAGATATGATCAAAAAGTGAGCAAAACAAACCAATTTTTGACCTCAAGCTTACAATGTTGACAATAGATTGAAACAAACGCCTTCTAGACCGGGGAATTTTATGATGACTATGGTAGCATAATCTCACTTCAAGCGAGAGTCTTTCCATTCTATTCAACTCACTCTTTTACTGGTGGTTGAAAAGTTACATTGATGCAATATCTGTAAGTCCTATTCATATGTTTTTGACTAAAGAAATTTTCAAAATTCGAGCGTTCACGGGAAATTCGGCGTCAGTACTGCCAGAGACGTGATCTCGCCTCAAACTGAAAACCTTGTGAACCCTGGAAACCTGGCGCTTTAACATTTAATCACTTAGTTACTACTTAATAAACCCTGACTTTATTGCGTACAATGAAGAGCTTATGAATATTAAACCAACGCTACTCCACTAAAATTTAGATTTATATAAGCAGTCATTTTTCAACTAAATGACATAAAGATATTTAACCATATACAACTTTAAAAACGAATAATAATTTGCTGTAGTTTATAAAATTGGTTTGGATACAAACGAGTTTCAGGTTAAAAAATCATAGCTTCTCTTACAAAAGTTTTACATTATCCTTGCGAAAAATCTACAGAATAGGATCCGAAAATCATGGAATTATCTTTTGATCGATATTGACTCTTTGATGGGAAGCTCTTTGCACAAAAACAGTTCTGCTTTTCCAAATCATTTAAACGACATTTATGATACGATTCCTTAGCAGACTTAAGAGCTTTGAGAAAATCATTCATGAGAGCTTTGCTTTTCCCATTACTTGTTTCAATTTTGTGTGTTTCAATGAATAAGTTGAAACGGATGAAGAGAAGGAAAAGGTCTGTACTGAGAGCACTCGTTCCAAGGTCTTGTTCTTTGACATCACCAAATGAATCTATATTAGCTAAAGCTAAATTAGTATAAAGTTTCCCTAAATTTTCCGAAAACATCAGTAACCTTGGGAAAGAGAGGAAAATCAATTGAAGTCATTAAATAGTCATTTTTTGTAATGTCGAATTTGAATAAAATGACATATTTGATAATTTTTTACCTCCCCTTCCGGCTTTCGTGACTTACACCCTAAAAACTCTCTAGAACACTGTTTGTAAAATCAATGTGTTTTAGTAGTCTTATTCCCAAAAAAGTGTTTCAGTTGCAGCAAACCCCAAGATCTCGCGACAGTTACCAGCCATGATATAATTCCATAGCTCTCTTATACAAATTTCTAATAAACATGAAAATAATCATGGTTTGTTTGACAGATTTCAAAAATGACTGATCCAGATAGGGGATGATTATACAGTACTAAACTATACGGTCGGTTGATTTTGTTTGTTATCCGTTTGTTTCTAGGAATGCTATCTTGACAATAGATATTTTGGATTCAAATGATAACACACCAACATTCACCAACGCTGATAGAGGATTCTACACATTTGATATTCACGAAGTAATATCAAAATCAAAAGAATTTGCCCTTAAAGGCCATCTCCTACAGTCCCTTGTTTTTCTGATAAAGGATTTGATACACTTGACATTTGTGACGGTCTATGGGAAAAGGGGCTTAAATACACTCCTCCACAGGCGTCTTTTCAAAATTTTGAGAGGTAAAGAAGTATGGTTGGTTTATACCCTCTTTTCCCATAGACCGTCACATTTACGAAGAAACAAATCATGGTTGTTGTGATTTTAAACCAATGGCCATTTTAATTTAGTATCATTGAACATATCTCCCTTGATCCGATGGCATAGGCTGTGTTACAGTGTTAAGGGAGCGGTGGCGTACTATAGTCAGACATACTACCATCATGTTAAGATGTCATCATAATGTCTAGCTGGACTGGCTTGGTTACGACTGTTTCTCGACTGATTTTTTCATCCGGGAGTCTACGGACCCTCCAGGAAACAACATTCTAGTCTCTCTCTACATTACAGTTTTTCTGAGTAGGTGAAAATACTTTGTCGTGCAGTATAAGCTCCACTTGTGCGTGCATTTTCCTCATTTTATTGTTTCTTCAACTTAGACTTAAGTATTTGTTTTGCAATTGATATATATACCGTAAGCGGTCAAGTTTTTCGGAATATCTACGAGCCACGTTAAACTATCGAACCACCACACGTACCGTTAGAAAATTTTCCTTTTGCGCTAATAGTTTTTTTCGATAGGGATATTAACGGAATAGGGAAATGGACATGAACGTGAACACGCGTATTTCTAAAACTATTCTTCCAGCGAGTCTAGCCTCGATAGAATGAATGAATCCAAATCTAATTTATTTCTAATTTCCTATTGTATAGAACCTACCAAACCAGACAACACTTGGATATATCACGGCAGTTGACAAAGATGGGACAACACCTGTATACAGCATCCTCGGTGGAGACCAAAAAGGTACGAGCTGAGTTTTAAAATTAATAATTATACCGAGTGGGATTCAAAAAAGCTAAATACTGTCATAGGAATGACTCAACATTGTTTTCTTAACAATTTTATTTTCACTATTGAAATTCTTCAATCTTTGAAGTGTTACATCTCGCCATTTAAAAAAGCAAATATGTTAACGCTAAATGTTTAGTGCGCCTGATTATTAACCCTTTAAGTACCGAAGACCGTTTTTGCATGAAAAACCCTATGCGGTAAAGTGTTTTTCTCAATATTTTAACATACCGGCACTTAAAGGGTTAACTTTGTCTATAATGGAAGAATATTTATCAGTCGGTAAATAAACGAAATCGGCGGCGGCGTACTGATTGAGAGAAGGAAATAAATCTTAACGGCATTGAAGCGTTTGCTCAATATCCGTCGCGAATATGTCAAAGTTTGTCCGGCCAAAACCAATTCATGCTTTCTCGGTAGCCAATCTCCTTTTCCATATATCGAAGTTTTACGAAATGCCTATTGCCACCGAGGGAATAGGGAATACACATGTAAAGAATATATCTCCAAGCAGCCAAAAAAAAACGTCGAATTGGAAAGTGTTTGATACGGTATTTATTACTAAGCCAGATAAATCTTTTTTGCTTTTACAGAATAGTTACAAATTTCTATCACATTGATAGTCACAAAGACTTTTTAGGTTTTTTTTTTTAAATTTTCAAAGGTTCGTAAAAAATCTTTTTTTCTCTTATGTGACGTCTAATATAAAAATTTGACGTCATAAAAGAAAAAGTATAAAAACCGCGACGTTACATTTTAAGTTCAGTTAGGAAAATTTTTCCGTAGAGAGAAGTTGTGTTTATCGCGCTTTATTTGATTTTATGCTAATTTGTAAAAATATATTGAATATACTAGAAGAAAGAGTTGCAATGGTTTCGTTGTGTGCCGATACAAGTTACGGTAAGTAATTTTTACTTTTACAGCAGTTGTACGTTTATTTACGTTCTAATGCAATGATATATCATCGAACTTCTGAGATAATGGATTGAAGCGTTTTCAGGCCCAGTTTATAAGTATACTCGTAGATTTGCTCAGCCTTTCTGTTAAGTAATCAAATCAATAAATTTAACATGGTTGATTTCATGCATTGTGTAAATCTAATAGGGAATAATCGGAAATGAAGTTTTAATAATCCCAAGGTATTTTTTGATAATTTTATCTATTTTTTGAAACTTTACGGTTTGAAAAAAGTTGTATTTCTAACAATCTATGCTGAACCTTTTAAAACTGATTGTTCCAATTGAATAAATGTTTTATTATTATTTTTTCTACCATAGGCAACGAAGACAAATGGAGAGAATCTTCATCGCTTGAATATACTGATGCTGTAGAATCCGTTTCCGACGAAGAAAATTCTAGGTGAAATTGACGAAGAGAATCCTCGCAATACCTCAGTATCTGAAAGCAAAGCTTCTACCAACCAACACGATGATCGATTCGACCAAAATAAAGCCTATGAGAGCTTGATCGAGCTTATTTTTTCCATGACCAGATTCAAACGTCGATTCCGTAGAGGACAAGATATTTACAAAACAAGAATCCAAACAGACAACGATAACATGGATGGATACAAATATGTGGCCGATATACGAAGTGCTTACTGTTACCTTTATCGAAGGTTCGAAACTGTCCAAGGACACAGCTCTGATCAAGATGTGGATGTCAAAGATTGTCTTTACCTTGTACGGGAAGCTATCAATTGTGATCCTTCTCGAATAAAGCAACTAAATGGTGTTTACAGTCTTCTGATGGAGATGGCTTTAGAGAAAGAGGAATTCCACAAAACTGAAAGGATCCATCGAAACCGCGTCAAGGAAGATATCCGAACCATCGATTTCAACCAAGATGTCGATGATTTGCGAGATGCGTACTACTATCTCATTCGTAGAATTACCAAGCTTCAAGAATACACCAAGGAACAGGATGAAGGATTGGAAGAATGCTTCAACATTCTTGGATTGGTATTGGATGATGAAGAAGGCGATGAAGGTAGATGTGTTGACAAAAGTGAACAAGCACCTCCTCTCACGTTTACACCCTCTCCACCAAAGTGTGAGAAACGTGGAAGATCACGATCACGCAAACACCACACTCGTCAATCAGTCATCAATTATGCATCTAAGCAGCTCACGCCTACCCCACCACCATCACCACCACGACATCGATCACGTGTTCCATCACGTGGGCCAGTGCGGAAAGCGATTGTCCCATCGGATGGACCATCCAAGAAAGGGCTGCCTTCTGTACCATGTCATGTTATTGGTCCTTCAAGAATTGTTCCCCCTTCGACCTTCAAGATTTTTTCCGAAAAATTACCGAAGTACAAAATAACATCTTCAGGTTACGGCGCATGCGTGAAACCACGAGCACCACAAAAGGAGGCTGTCAAACGATCAACAGTAAAATTACCACCAATTCAAAATGTGGTAGAAGAGAAAAAAGTTGCTCGTTCGATTGCTGCATTTACCAACAGCTTTGAGATAAAGAAAGGTTCAATAAAAGGCCTTGTCAAACCACATCTTTTTCGAAAAGATTTGATGAATTTGGCAGACCCAACTGTACGACCACGTGGTTCTAAACCATCTTCAGTTAGCCATCAAACTGGTGTACGCCCGCGTGCTTCTAAACCATCTCCAGATGGCCATCAATCTGGTATGAGATCAATTAGTTCTAAACTATCTTCAATTGGTGATCAAACTCCTAGTACCAAGAAAGTTGGAAGGATTCCAGTTCTTGCTGGTTCTCAATGGCAGTCAAGATTTAAACGATTACCACAAATTCCAACAACATCAACACCAGTTGGAGGAGTTCCCCAATTTCTTCCTGAACCACCGAAAGCACCGCGTGAGAGTTGCAGGTCCTTCATACCGGCATTTTGCTGCGATAAAAGGATCTCCTCGCCAATGATGATCTCCAAACAAAATGGAATTTGGACGGCTTTTCACGGACACGGACTTGACACGAACTATGGACACGATTTTCGGACTCGATTAAAAATGAACCAACAAAAGGGAACCCAAACGTCTTCTACGGACACGGACTTGACACGGATTATGGACACGATTTTTGGACACGATTAAAAATGAAACAACAAAATGGAATTCAAACGTCTTTTTATGGAAACAGACTTGACACGGATTATGGACACGATATTTGGACACGATTAAAAATGAAACAACAAAATGGAATTAAACGGATTTTAATGGAAACGGACTTGAAACGGATTATGGACACGATATTTGGACACGATTAAAAATGAAACAACAAAATGGAATTCAAACGGCTTTTAATGGAAACGGACTTGAAACGGATTATGGACACGATTTTTGGACACGATTAAAAATGAAACAACAAAATGGAATTCAAACGGCTTTTAATGGACACGGACTTGACATGGATTATGGACACGATTTTTGGACACGATTAAAAATGAAACATCAAAATGGAATTCAAACGTCTTTTTATGGACACGGACTTGACACGGATTATGGACACGATTTTCGGACACGGGTAAAAATAAATAACAAAATGGAATTCAAACTGTTGAAATAGAATTATGGTTATTCTAATAAATCTACGTATTATAGAAGATAGATTATATGCTCAAAATAATTGCAGTTTTTAGTATACCGTTTTCCCTTGTGTATTGACCGGTTGAAGTAAGGTAGGCTTGACCATTTCCTGACCAACAACTCCCCAATGAACGATTCTCCGTTGCAAGCAAAAATAATGTCTTTGTACCTTCCATTTTTGAAGTTACAGTATACTCTCGATAAGTGGGACAATGAAGGGACCTAGTAAAAATGTGACGGTCTATGGGAAAAGGGTACATAAACCAACCATAGTTTACTTATGTACCTCTTAAAATCTTGAAAAACCCATTAGACATTCCCATAGACCGTCACAAATATACAAGGAATAAATAGAAAATGTCCCATATACTTAATGTCCCAGTTATTCGAAGTATTTAAAAAATAAAATAAAAGCAGAAGAATAGAATGGAAGTATAAGCATTACTAATAATAAAATAATTTGATGGTTTCTTTCTAGAAGAGAGGTAAAGAGCCTTTTAACTACTTATGTACCAAAGAAAACTGCAGTGTATCCCAAAAAATGTAGCCTCTCGTAAAAATGTCGTTAGCAATAGCAGAGAAAACTTTTAGTGTCTCCTTTGATTTGAGATGCGGTGATTTTGATGAATTCTCATGTCATTTTACGCAGTACGCTACATTTTTTTTGGACACCCGGTATATTTGTCATGGAATTTGAAAAATCTTTACGGTCCTGGAATCCTGGGTAGAGATCTAGGACCTACACAACTTATGCACTAGGGGGCGGTTACCGGTCGAGGAATAGGCGATGTCTCAAGATTACCAAAATATTCAAAATTTCCAGCACGAATATCCGACTAAAAATGTATAAAGAAGACTTCTAGAAGCAATTCAGATTTAGTTGTGAAGTAAGTTGCACAACTAGTCATTTTACCCTATTTCAAAAATAATTCCAAACACTTTAAACAATAAAACCTGTTCAAACCTTTGGAACAAATACCAAAAAGATAGTGATATTTGTTACATAACGGTTTGGCGAGGTCGACAATCAGATAGCCATAGTTTGAGTGTTTGCTTATGAATATAAGCAAATTACACCAAGAATTGTTAAAATGAAAAGATTGTAAACTGCCATACCTAAAGAAATGGCAAATTACAGTTATGTTATTTGTAGTAGTGATGAAAATTAGTTAATTTACAGAAAGAAGAGAAAAAGATAGAGATTCTCCTTATAAATCTGTTCACAAACTTCTTGTACAAATTGATTTTCCAGTTGACTGAATCACATCGTTAACAATTTAATTAATGTGTGAAATCAATAACTATAAGCTAAAGGAAATGTGTCAATACTTTTTCAGGGGATTTAAAACTGTTCATTAAAGAAATTCACATATAAAATTAAAAAAGAGAAAATTACGCTGTATTTTCTACTTAAACGCTCTTAACGACTCAATACAAAAAATATTTAGTTAAAGCAGTACACCGATTCCACGGGGATTTCGTTTGCCTATTTCCACAGGGTGTCTCAATCAAATGTAGCCTTTTTGTAAAACATGACGGCAGAATTTATCAAAATCACCGCAAATTAAAACAAAGGACACACTGGACTATTTTTACACATTTTTAACGACACTTTTTACGACGGGAGACATTTTTTTGTCCCCTCCAGTTTTTTTTTGATAACTCCTGAAATAATAATTTTTTTCCTTGATTTTTTGAGACTTTTCTCAACTTTTATTTCGGAACATATTGCTAACGTCAAAACAAAAAAAAGCCTCATTTCAAGCAATGTCATCTCTTTGACAGGTAGGTATGATAAAAAAATATGTATCTAATTTGTTATGCATGCCAAATTATGTGTAATTTATTATTTGATATTAATTTGCCATTTTCACATATCATATAAACAAATCTATAATTTTAAATTTCTCACACTCATAGATTTAAAAAAACATACAACCTGTTTTCAAGTGTTAGTTTTGAATATTATCTTTGATTCGTTGATTAATTCTTGAAATTAAATTCCATTTTCTTCATAACAAATTTTCACGAACACATTTAACCCTAGAGATGATGTACCGGCGTAAATCCATAATAGGAAGATGCTTCTGACATGAAATTTGACATACATACCTTGACTTGTGACAAACAAAAAGACATATAGATATTCAAAACAGCAACCATTTGGAGTGCGTTCTTACTAAAAGATGGAACGAGAAGTAACGTGAAGTAACGAGAAGTAACGAGAAGTAACCACTAAGTAACCACTAAGTAACGACACGTAATGACAAGTAACCAGTACTAAAATTGAAAAACAAAGCAAATTAGGCCTAATTGGGCAATTTTCCACTTAATGACGTCGCGATTTGGGCATTTTTTGGACCAAATTGGCCCAAATCGTGACGTCATTAAGTGGAAAATTGCTCAATTAGGCCTAATTTGCTTTGTTTTTCAATTTTCAAAAAGTTGACTTCTCAGATTACGTTTACATTTGGTATGGGGGTACCTTGAGGTAAGCCGCATCGAGTCACACCTTTATTTTTTCAAAATTACGTCACGTGATCACGTGACAGCCACGCATAGTTTTTGCAAGTGTCCAGATAATGTTTCGGACAGCTAATATCTCGTGATTGAGAAAGCTGCACACTTGAAACTTCGTATGCTGGTAGGCCTCAAAAATCCCTTGAGGTTTGATAAAAAATTTTGGAAATCGTATTACTTTGTGACGTCACAGTCAAGTGACAAAATGCTGTTTTTAGCGTTTTGGAGCTATTTTCAAATGGTCATGGTGGCCGAAATACTAAAACATTATAAAAACCTTTAGCATGGTAGTAGAAGGGTCCCCATTCTACCGTTTAAATTTTTGAAACATTTAACAGGTTGCTTAATAATGTCACAATGACGTCACAAAGTTGGCTTTCCGACGTTTTTCGCTGACTTTGTAGCTCTTCTAAAGTTTAGGAAATTGTGCTACGACCTTTGGAATCATGTTTGCTAGTTTATCAAATGTTAGTTTTCTGTTATTACGGTAGCAGCTAAAAGCGGAGACCGTATTAGTATGCCCTGTGTGAGACGACGACGACGACGCAAGAATGACAGTTTGGACTAAAAGCCGAGCGTGTTTATAATTTCACGTTTCCGCGGTGCCGCGTCATTACATTACTTTTATTTAATTTTGTACGAGGCGGGCGATGCGATGAGAAAGTAAGCGAGCTTTATCTCGATTACCCGGTAAACATCGAGACAGAGTAAAATTCAGATAAAATTACTGGCGCATGTGGTGGTGCATATAATTTTGTTTCTTTAATTTGTAAAAAGAATCATAACTTTTTTTTGTAGTTACTGTAAGTTATCAGAACTGCAACTAGA
>JAUBWS010080820.1:0-12592 GCA_032270445.1 Darlingtonia californica
CTTTTGATGTTGATGTAAAAAAAACAACCACAAGTTACAAGTCCACAAATTCTAAATAATTTGAAATTGGCCAAAAATTTAAATTGATAGTTTGAAAGGTAATGAAAAATCTTTTGAAGTTTTCCATTTTTCCATAAAACAAAGCGTAGCCTATGGTTAATTACATTTTCATCCAGAAATTGCTGCTTTTTTATTATCACTACCAATCACCTTATGCTATTTCTAATGAATCATTAACTAAACATCACGCCAAGGTAACTGGAGGAGGGGCAATAAATTCAATACAGAAACAAATCATAATTCAAATAAAATCTAATTGTTCCGCAATTATGGTAACGTGCACTTTCTACAGGAAATGTTTATAGATCGTTTTAGAAATAGTTAATTTTCCGGATGTAATTTAGATTTAAATTGCATTTTAGACGCCAAGAAGTTTTTCTCCCCCTTTAATTCTCTGAAAAGGAAAAGTACGTCCCACTTTTTAGTTGCATACCATTTCATAATCGTAAAAAAACAGAGCTTTAGAAACTATGTGAAGCCATAGCCGGGTCTCAAAAAATCTAGATGCGTAAACTGCACTCCCGCGCTTGATTTCCCTGCAAAATTTTTCCAATCGTTCATTCTGCATGGTGCCCTGAGGTGCTTCCAGCAAGATCGGACCAGTCTTGACAATACTGAAGAACTAAAAAACTTATGTCCTTTGTAATTATTCAGACCATATATTCAGCCAACCTGAAATTCTGGACACTAAAGTGGAATAAACCAGTCGAGATTACAAAAAAATAAATTTCCGTCCAAAACTTATTTGCCTTTTATTCTAATGTGGTCAAGAGTATGTGCTTCATAGACATTAGCTGTATCACATTCGCAAAATCCTTTTATGACTATCCAGTCGACTTGCTTAAAAAAACACTCGAATCCGTTTCCATACCATAACATAAAATATTAAAAACCATTTTTGTATAGAGACTTACCATAATTTGCATGTGTAAAGTGATAGGCTGCTAGAGATTCGAAAGTGAGAAAGAGCACCAAAAAAATTACTTGAAACTCTTTCATTTTGAACGAATGATGGACCCTTCCTAAAATGAATTTCTGATCCCTGGTATGGGTATTTATATTGTTACCAGAAGTTGATAAATCATTTCATTAATCATTTCATTAATTGTTTTGTTAATTGTTTCGTTAATTGTTTACTAAATGCAGCTCCGGTTGTTAGTTTTTTAATTACTTTCTCTTATTTCTTGTTTGTAAGTTATGCCATGTGTAAATTAATTACTTCCGTGCATCAGTATTATGTAATCTGTTTCAATGTTTTGAAATAGTGTTCCAAGAATTTATTCGTCTTCTTATTCAAATAGTTATATAATCTAATAACAAATTAGAAGCATGTTTGAATTGCAACGGAGAGGGGGAGGATTTTTGATTGTTTGTGATAGTGAATATGTATGGGCACAAAACTTGGGATAATTAATCCACACCATAAATTTTATAACATACTTAATGGCAAAATGTCTGACGTCTACATTTTTTGAAAAAAATAGGAAATTTAACAACTTTTGAATGAAAAATGACTGTTTTCCTTTTTAAAATTAATTCCGGTATTACAATTGATTTGCGTATATCTTCCGCTTTTTGGGATTTGTGGAGTTGTAAATAGCGAGTAAAATATTCCCCAAAATGAACACAGATATTGAGCTTTTAGAGTTTCATAATTATTCATGATATCAAAACTGTATTTGATTTCTGATTTTTAAATCATTTTTGTATAGTCTATTCATTAGAAGTTAGTTCAAAGTTGATTTAAAAAGATTTAACGTTAGTTGAAAACCGCTTGAACGATCTTTAGATCTTTAGAAAGTCTATTTCAGAACAATGTGGACTTGGTACATTTTGAGTGATTTTTGCCGATCTGTTTAACGGATTTGACTATACAACCCCTCATTGAAAAGAAAATTTTGAGTGGCTTACATAGTGCTAAAATTATTAATTTTGAATAAAACATATTCCTTTGAAATTGAAAAAGCAAAATGAAAAGGAAAACTTGATATTCGGCAAGATGAAATTTCAATCTTTTCCGATTACGAATATGTAGTTGTTTTAAAGTTCTTAATCCCAAATTAGTGCGATAAAAATTACCAAAACTTGGCATGTTTTAAAAAAAATAAATAACTATCCAATAGCTCACGCTAAAATACTCCACCGTAGGCTTTAGCCTAAACTGGACTCACCACTCTCAGGCTTTCCATTAAATCCAAGCATGATTTCACTGTTCGAATTTATTGTGATTTGTAACATTTTTTAAGTATAGGATCGTTCAGAAGCGGGCGACTTTGCTAAACGAGCCTTCATTTACCTGCTATTCAGATCCACATTTTTCTTCAATGGACGCAGCGCTTAGATTGAATCTGAGTTTAAGGTAAGGTCTACATTGCTATGCACAAAGCTTTTAAGTGCGAATGTATCAGGTCAAGGCTCGATATGCTATGTCATCTTTGCACTTTATTTATATGAGTAGAGTCTGAGTGACCTCACTCTGTGTGTCATAGTATAACTATTACTTGTGGTTCGCAACAACAAATCATTTCAACAAAAGATGTTAAGTGAATATAATCAGTATGATTTACTATGAAAACAACGGTCAATTATCTCAAATACTAACGAAAAGAGTGATTGGGTTTCGTGTTTTAAAGCGGTTGTGTAGCAATTTTTTCTCGTCAGAAGCATACTATTAATATGTATCGTAAAACTTGTCAACGGTTTTTTGCTGCAACATTTCTTATTTGTTTTCTGCTGAGGTTTATTATTTACTACTGTCTTCAGTAGTTCAGTAGAATGGCTTCGTTCATTTCACTGATTTTTTGTAAACTTTTGTTGCTTTGTGAATTCACAATGATGCACATTCACTTATATAGAAGGAACTCGATTTAGAAAAATTATGTTTTAACGTCTAGAAAAAAGTTATAGGACTTCAATGATGTCGAAAAAGTCACAGAAAATACAAAAAACTTATAAATGTTTAAAATGAGACTCTTCTTTCCTTTTTTTACCGTAAAAATATATCCACCGCTTGTTTTTTGCGATCCTTAAAAAACAAATAAATAAATAAAGCAGCCGAAAGCTGCGAAATCAGCAGACATTAGCAAATCTTTGCATTTTGACGGAATTTATTTTTTTAATGAAAGAGGTTACCTGAGGGGAATTTCTTTTCTTCGCCATTCGCCAAATTTAATTCTTGCAATTTTTTCAGTTAGTTAAGTTAAAAACATCAGGAAGAGGATTGATTTTTTTAATATCCTTTAAAAACCGCGAAAACCCTGAACCTTAATCTCCGTGGTGCCAAGTTTTTTTTGTCGCAAAATATCATCTACCTCCGTGAATTATATATATATTACATATATGGTAATGAGGGAATATGGAAATAAGGGAATAGAGGAAAATAGAACTACGAGATTATGGGAATACGGGAATATGGGAATACAAGAATATAGGAATATAGATATATAGGAATATAGGAATATAGGAATATAGAATATGGAATATGGGAATATGCGAATGAGGGAATATGGGAATGAGGGAATATGGGAATAAGGAAATAGAGGAATATAGAACTAGATCATGGGAATACAGGAATATGGGAAAACAAGAATATAGGAATGTAGGATTTGAGGATTATAGGAATAGAGGATATGGGAATATGGTAAAGAGGGAATACAGGAATATAGGAGTTAATATTTAATGATTATTATCTCCATAACGTTTTAGGCACGATAGATTAAGAAGAAGCCAGCGTATCCTTATGAAAGTAAAACTTTCGAGCACAGGCTAACATTGCCGTACTAGCCTGAGAAAAAAATCTATCTGCTTAGACCAATAATCATCTCCGCTGATTAAAAAGAAAAGATTACAATTTTTTTCAGCGACCCATCCGCTTACGTAAAGCAACCAAACAAAAACCCCTTGTTTGCTCGCTACGCTCTCTGCGGGACAATAATAATTTCCAGAACTTCATTGAAATTGATTTATACAAAATTTGCGCGGAACAATCAATTTGGCTCAACAGTTTTTCTCTAATAGCAAGGCCTTCTTGTTTGGCCCTTCGAAGGGTATCTGTTTTGCCAATGAAGTGGGTATCGTTCAGTCCGAAATGCCTAGCCTGTTCCAAACCCGTAGTAGGACGGGTAAAAATCTTGTACAGATTAGAGGAGACGGGCTTGTCCGGGTAAAAGTTTGTGCTCCAAACACATTTTTCCAAATCAAAATTTGAGAAACTTTGATTTCAAAAATTTTTAACTTTCACTTCATCTGAATATCACTCACTTCCTCCATAGTAATAAAAACACTAGCAAAAAGTTTTAGCATACTCTAATTTTTGTAATAATTACTATCCAGGTTTGATGCCTATATTATTGTGCCGTAATGACACTAAAATAAAAAATAATCCACTAAGAGAAATCATTTAACTGTTAACTGATTTCAGTGACTTCTTTCAAGAATTTCATCTTGCCTCATTTTTTGAAAATTGAAATTGCAGGTGTGATATTGTGTTCATTTCTCATAGGAAATAAGATGAGAAAAATTTCTTTACATACAGTGTGTCCTGAAAATAACGGAACCCGAACTTTAGGCAAGTATATCTTTTGATATTTATAGTTAGTAAATGCAATTCTTTTACCATAAAGAGGGAAGTTTCATGCTCTTTTCAAATATTTAACTTTAAATTTTACACAAAAAACATTTGACCATTATTTAATTTCTTAGAATGAGACCTTTCAATCAAATCTACAACGATAAATTAAGAACAAGTTGAATAAGCTGTAACATAACGCTATATTTACACTTACATGACTTTCTTCTTTTAAGAATCGTATTATGAATAAAGAAAATTCTAAACAAAACATTTTTTCAATGAAACTTCCTACTAAATGAGCTTGGTTTTGAAGCATTTCAGGGAGTAGTGTGGTTCAAATTGTTATAAAATAAAAACTTGATATTAGGTACGGTTCACATGACGAATAAAACATTTGTGTCTTTATTAAAAATTTTCTTGACACACTTAACACAGCAACAAAAAGTAAGTCAACTCAACGTAAACAAAAGGTTTATAGCTTATTAAAGTTTGAGTTTATTGACCGTGTTAAATGAATGACCATATCGAGAAACTTGAATGTTAGCTGTGAAAAGCTTAGGAAAATATCTTTCTTAAAATTCAAAAACTTAAAGCATTTTTAAAGTTGGGTTCCGTTTTTTTCAGGAGACACTGTATGTACACAAGCAGAAGTACGCTTCGAAGATTTTAAGAGACTTTAACCTTTTAAAATCTTTCTGTGATACATCGAAAATGAGGCAAGCTCTGTATTTTTGATGGATATATGGAAAGGATTAATACTCAACACCATTTCTCAATGATTGTCAGTTTTCTCATCCACTTATATAATTCCATTTCCCCAACTGAAGTTTGACGAAATCTTAATTGTGCCAATGAGAAAGTTCCTCAGAGTTCCAATATTTAAGCTACTTAATACGGTTTCATTTCCTTCAGTCAAACTTGACAATTCTTAATTAGGTGTCAAGAAGATTACGCCTCAGTGCGGTTTCTGATTTTTGTAAATGCTTGTGTAATTCATATCCTTAATCAAAGTCGACATATCCTTAATTTGTTGTTAAAAGATATGCTTAATTGATGACGTATTGGCCTTGCTCTCACTCATTTGAAACATTTTTCATTTGACAGGATCGAAAACGCAAAAATTGCTCTTTATTCTATGTGGGTTGTTGTGTCCTAAGAATAGTCAATTACAAGTGATTAGCAAAAACAAAATTCAGCAAATATTAGAACTAATTGCCCTTTTCCTAGAAAATGGAATGACTGCCGCTGACCAATGTTTGATATTGGCAGTACGACATACATCGGAAGTACACTGTTGTGCAAGGAATTACCATTCTCGACACGTTTTAGCCTAAAACAAATTTTTGATCAATTTACTGGTTTCGCTTTGACTCTTAAGCATCATCAGTTAAGCTCTTTACACGAAAGTTCCGAAAGGAACAATCTATTTTCAAGTAGCACAAAGGCCTAGCGGTACAGTCCTGTAATATCACATGGATGCAAAATAAAACCACGTCAAATCAACGAAAGTTAAAATCCACAACAAGTTTGGCAAAAATACAAATAAAATTTGCCAGCTAAAAACTAGACTATTCTATAGTCTAAGTTAACACTCTAATGCAAAAATGAACTTGCAACGGGAGTGTTGCGCCCAAAAAGGAGGAAAACTCTTTTCCCCTTCCCTTAATAGAATTCCCGTTTCCGCGTGACAACCATATTTCGCCCGCGCGCTTACGGGTTTTCTGAAACGGACTATAAAATAGTCTAGCTAAAAACTCAATAATCTCGTGCGCATGTTTTTCAGAACTTTTGCCTGAAATTGAGGCAGACTGTAATTATTGAATTCGGAAATTGTCTGATTGTAAGGATATGATTGATAATTATTATGAAAATCATGACAACATTTTTCCGTTCCCAACCTTTCGAAACACGCTATACGTCAATACATGTTAATCTGTTGTGAATATTTTGTAACGATAATTTCCTGTTCCTGGTTCCGTTAATACTGAATCATTAAAACTGTATTGTAGAAAACTTAACAAATGATAGTTTCGTTTATAAATCAAAAAGGAAAAGTAAGTCCAAGTTTTGAACACACGAGTTTCCAATTACAACATGTGTTTTCATATAACCAAAATCCAATATATCATCAAGAGGGTTAGCCAGGCAAGGTCTTGCGATCACCATGTTTCTTATGCTACATGCTGGAGGGCGAAGCGCAAGCGTCGGGGACAACCTTTAACTATTACAACTCAGATTTTCAGTGTTCATATTTGATAGGTTAAGAAATTGGAATAATTTTGATAGGTTAACAAGTTGGAATAATTTTGATAGGTTAAGAAATTGGAATAATTTTTGTAAACTTTACTACAGTGTGTATCAAAATGTCTTATCCGCCAACTTTCACCGCTTATTTTCAGAAATTGTTTACCAAAATATTACGAGTTTTGAATCACAAAGAAAGGCATTTTTTAGTTATTTTTCAGAAAAAATATCAAATTTTTAGCGAAATGATCCATCAGTTTTTCTTCAATAACTTTTCGAAGAATTATCGTATTGCAATATTTGTAAATCCTCAGAAAGGGCTGACAAGAGCTCCCTTATGATATAAAAATCGCAATATATTGCTTGACAAACATTTATTGAAAAATAAGCGTTGAAAGTTTGTTTAGACATTATTGATACACACTGTAGAAAATAACATTAATCTTTTTACAATGAGCTACAACTTTAATGAGCTATAAATCTTTTGTTTACGTCAAGCTGACTTATTGTTTGTTGCTGTGTTAAATGTATCACGAAAACTGTTAACGGTGAACTTTATCGAACAAATCAAATAGAGCAATAATTAGACAAATAGCACCAAAAGATGTCACAAAATTATTACTTCAAATATCGTAATAAAAAAAGAGTTATAATTTGAGAAAATGATCTTATTCTTCCATGTCAATTTTTCTTTTCTTTGGTTCTTTTATATTTGTCATAAGCTAATGTTCCGATTGACACAAACTTCTGGAACCAAAGGAAACATTATTCGTTCGGTAAGCAAAAAATAATTCTGGAAAATTGTACTATAACATTCGATAATCGTAAAACATGTCGCGTTCAAATAGCTGTTCTTTACTAAGGTTCGGACAAAAAGTACGTATGTTCAAAGATGGTGGTGGGGTTAAGGCTAAAAGCGAACAAAAATCGTTTCATGACCAGAAGGAAAGGATGGAAAATTCAGACGAATCTCTCCCAATAAAGAAGGGAAGGTATTTTCAATGATCTCAAAAACAGTCCATAAAAAATAAGCACAAAAACAGCTTCTTGGCCCTCGTCTTGGCCTTATTGTTAGCAAAAAGAAAAGGGCCAGATAACTATGGGAATCTTGGAAAAAATTGCTCCCTCTTTTCGAGGAAATGTGTTACTCAACGAGGACTGAGAGTTGCATCAAAACCAGTAAATCTTTAATTGATCTAGAAAGTTCTGAAACTATTCCAGAAAAGTTAATTTACACATCCCTGTATCACTGCCCCGGCGGGACACCCTCCCCAGCAAAAAAATGTGGCTAAAATTTCTCTCCGCTAAGAAAAAGGGCTAATTTTTGTCCCCCGGGGAAAAAAGTGCATCCCCGATAAAATTTCTGCAGATCTACTTTCCTATATAAAAATCATCACTTCCCTGGCATTTACCTAGTGCAACTAAGAAATTCCCCGGTGGGTTTAAAGAGTTTTTGTTACTGTGTGTTAAGAGTGACAATCTAAATAGTTCCAGAATCAGGCGTCTTCGGTTAGATTATTATATAAGAATTGCATCCCTGGTGTAATGTGCAATTTAACACGGTGAATTTTTGGAAACGTTTTTGCATCCCCGGTAAATTTCAAAAATGCCACCAGGACAGTCAGACAGTTATATTTTATTTTTTGCACATACTGTACTTGACATCAGAAAATGACATCATTGTGGCATTGTAAATTACATTTACCTAATGTTTTTGACTCAAAAATCCTGCATAGTAAAATTCAAAATCTCAAAATAAAATAATAGTGTTAAATATGTCAATATCCTTTTATTTTTCCAATATTTTTTTACCTGCAATACAGTAGTTCGTCAATTCTTTGTCAAAATTTTATACCTCTTTGATTTTATTTATAATGAATACAGGAAAAATTAACCCTAATCTTCACCAGCTTGTAGTAAAATTACCCCCCCCCCCCTGGGCTGGTTTTTGATAGAATGATTCAAAATGGCTGATACTTGTAATTTATGTGTAGTTCAAAAAATATCAAGATGTATAACAAAATTCAAATACCAATAACTTTTAAAAAAGACATCTGAAACAACTTTTTAATCTCTCAATTAAACTGACAAATAAAATGGATAAACGATAACCATGTCATCTTATAAAGTTTCCATCAAGTTTTACTGAAGGAAATGAACTTACATAAGTAGCTGAGAAATATTGAAGCTGTGAGGAACTTTCTCGTTGCTAACAAAAAAGGAGTTTGTCAAACTATCATTATGGAAACGAAAGTTAATTGGTTTCGATTGTTGATTTTTTGGCCAGTATTTATAATTGTGTTACTCCATACTATTCATTAACTATCGCACGTAAATACAATCATGAAACAAGAATCGCAAGAATGCGATTATATATTTCTCCAAACAGGCCTACCATTTCAGCATTAATGTTTTTTTTAATCAGGAACATCTCTATAAGTAAAAGCAGCGTAGGTGTTGACAACCCTTCGGATTGTAACAAGATTTGTGCGAATACAGTATTAGAAAACGGAAAATTCGATGAAATAAGTATTTCAAATTTGAGTTAGATATTAAACAACACTGAGTTAATTAACGTGGAATAATCTCGTGCGGATTTAATTATTGTAGATTTGCCCTCTAAACGCGAAAAATGAATTAAACTATTGTTCATGACGATGCGCATAAAAAGCAATTAGAAAAAAATCAGAGATAGTTTCCATGATGCCGTCCGACTCGCTAAATTACACTATTTTTATAAGCATACAGTTAGCATTTTCCTCGGCTGGCTGTAACAACTCCAGTCTAAATAAAAACCTAACCATAGCCCTATCCGCAAAATTTTGCTTTTTTATGTAATTTTGTTTTGTTTTCTCAAGGAGAAACTTTTATGTTGGTAAAATGTTCTGTTTAAAATGTTCTGCAATAGCTACTAAGCACCCGGTAAAATGAAAACAAATCAAGAAATTTTCATTTTTCTAGAGTTCTAGAGTGTTCTTTTTAACTATTTTCTTCTCAGGAAGACTCTGTCCGCACACTACCTTCTTTTTCACAACTCTCTAACTTTTCACTTATATCAACAAAACAAATTTCTCATATCCCGTTTTTTTTCTTTTCAAATATTCCTCATGAGCAAAACACCTGCTTTGACTAGTGTTCATTCAAATAATACTAATACCAACATAATGTTTGTTATGTATACATAGCAAGACACAGGATCATGTGTCAAATGTCAAGTATGACATAAGATAATGTCATAACGCCATTTTATGCTAGTGTATGGGCCTTCTTTTGAAGCTGTGTAGGTTAAGCGTTTGAGCAAAGTGAAATGCTCAGGGTAGAGTATTCTACAAAAGTGTCCTTTTAAAATTTTTTAGTATTAGTCTAATAGTTTGTCAACCATTTTACGAGTACATCAGTTGAAGATTATTACCAGTCTTAGAGGTTTTCGGCCCAGTCCCAAAGGACTTTTACAATAATGCCATTAACTGTAACCACTTATGGGGTTTTATGATGGCCCTGAGATGTCCACTGGTTTCATCTAATCGAAATGAAAAATGAGTTGAAAACACTCAAAAACACGTTGAAACACTCAAAAACACAGTTGAAAACACTCTAGCCGAAAAAAGTCAGTTGAAAACACTAAACACTGAAAACATAGATCAAAACACTTTATGATAAAAAAATCAGTTGAAACAGTCTTGTTCAAAAGAAAAACTGATTTTATCGTAAACGCTATAATAATAAACGCCCACTCTCTTATAAACGCCCCTCTCTAGTAAACGCCCACCCCAAAATCTCGAAAATTAAATAAACGCCTGGGCGTTTCTTAGAGCGTTTACGGTAATTGAATTTTGTCACATGAACAACACCCTACAGAGTTTGAAGAGGTAGTAAAAATCACGTTCGTCCAAAATTTCGAATTTTGAGCCCTTTTCTTGGCTTTCAAATAATGGAATACCCCCCTCTTTACGTGAACGTACTTTTTGAATGTAATGGTACTCTTTTAATAATCGTAGGTAGCCCTTTTTCTACTTTCAAGCTTCCATCGTTTAAAGTGCTTAAAACTTTCGTTGGTGTTTTTCATTTGCTACCCATTAGGACTTCATAATTCATGATGGTTGTCAGGCCAAATTCCCCTTCGTGTTCTACAGCCTCAGAAGCGCTCAGAAGCAGGGTTATCAACGATCACTGCTCCTCGAAAATTTAAATGTAAATTTTTTGTGGCTATAAATTGCAAAATCTGACTATTTCAGAAGGTAGAGCATGAAAAAGACAAGAAAAATGAGGTTATTTGTCAAATTTGGATTTGACATTTGGATTTTTTTTATAAGCAAGTTATAATTTTTGTCACATCTCAAGTTACCTATTTATCGGCCAATTTCTAGATCTAAAATTGTTTAATGGTTAATTTTCTTCGATTAAATTTTCAGTATTTTTATAAGAAAAAGGGCTAAATTTGAAAAAGTCATAGCTTTGAACCAATTGTACAGAACTGAAGTTGCTTAATAATTTTTCACAAGAAACGCGACTGCGAGTGTTTGCAACTGTTTTTCGTGTGTTTTCAACTGGTTTTTCCAGTGAGAAGGTTTTCGACTGTATTTTTTTTCGTGTTTTTGAGTGTTTTCAACTCATTTTCAACTCATTTTTTAGTGTTTCAACTGACTTTTTTCGGCTAGAGTGTTTTCAACTGTATTTGATTTCACCTAACATCTCGAATAGTTGAAAACAGTGACACCTCAGGGCCATCGTAGGGTTTCCTTTGACAAGGAAATGAAATTTCATTTTTATCATTTTTACCGAAATGAGTTCATTTCGGGTAGTTTCGAGTGAAATCAAATTCTCATGTAATGGCAATCAAAAACATTAAACATTCGAATTTTATTTTGATGAGTGTGACCACCTTTCGAATAACAACCAATCATAAGCGTTACAGGTTTTCGAAATTTATTTCGGTGAGTGCCGTCAGCAAAAAGTTTCAAAAATATTTCCCTCTTGGCGGCGGGGAAATATATAAAGATGATCAAAGTCGACAATTTTGTAGCAAACCATTTTATTTGTTAAAATTTCATTTGATAGTGTCCCATCGGAGCATTAAGCTTCGGGGACACGGAAACAAATTTCATGCAATTGCAACAAAAACAAATTTCATACAATTGCTTGAAAATTTGTTTCCGTGTCGCATGGGTTGTAACTCATGAAAACAAAGTTCATAAAGCCAACACATTTTAGACGAATTTGATTGGTTAAAAACAAAAATGTTGCAAAAATTCTACTCAAGATGCAGGGACAGGAGTTTTTTTTATGATTTTCATTTGCAACATGAATGTTTTTGTTGCTGAAACAAAATAAAAATTCAAATCGATTTGAATTTTTTTTTCGTTTCAGCAACAAAAGCATTAGCAAAAAAAGTTGCAAAATAAGGAAATTTTACGTGTGGACACACTTAAACATTTTCATGCAATTGCAACAAATTCTGTTTTTTGTTGCAATTGCATGAAAAATGTTTCCGTGTTCCCGAAGCTTTAAGCTAAGGGGACACGGAAACATTTTTCGTGCGATCAAAACAAAAAACAAAATTTGTTTCAATCACATGACAATGTTTAGCTGTGTCCCCAAGGAGAGTTTCATGCAACGGCAACATTTTTGGTTAAATATTTTTGTTTCCGAAACAAATTTATCATGTTGCAAAAAAGACTTGTGAGAAAATTCTCGTGTCACCGCACCTTGTGCAGAATT
>JAUBWS010080853.1:6910-44622 GCA_032270445.1 Darlingtonia californica
ATAAGCAGATCTTTTGACTCCCACAAGATGTCACATAAGATCCATGTATAGTTCAATTTTTTATTGTTACGTTCAATATTTAGACTGACTCCTGAAAATTTTGTTTTTACTCTTTAGCCTGATTTCCCACCTACTCGCAAGAGCGTGACCATGATCGATGAACCAAGAGGTATAATTTACATCTTTTTCAAAATAGTGTCTACTGTGGAGGAGTATTTCTTGTATTAGTGACTTGTGTCCTTTTTTATAGAAATACGCTTATACTCCCCCGCAGACGCTTTTAGTGATTTTTTAGATCTGGACTTTTGATTTCACTCAATTGAGCTTTAAGGCGATTTATTTATTGCCAAATATAACGATCATTAAAAGCACGTGAGAAACACGTAAGGAAAGTCTTCAATAACTAATCGATTTTGACCATAGTTACAAATGTGAAGTGAAATTCAACTCGATACGGTACCATTGCAGCGCTAAAAATAACGGCCGGTCACCGGTCAATGATCGCCCGGTTCCATCGTTTGATCGTCTGCATTTTAACATCGACGATCATTTTCTTGTCGCTCAACCATGGTGGGCGACTTTTTTTCCACTGTCTTAATTTTTATGATCGCCAGGTTTTCAAACGTTATTTTTAACGCTGCCATTGATAAGCGGCCAGATCCGTAGGAAAAGCTATCGGACACTGACACATGGCCCACTGGTCCGTTGTGTATGAATTTAAACTTAGTTGGGACGCGATGGAAGTGAAGTTCCATCTTTCTTTAACACCGCAGCAATGTTTGGCAGGGTTATTGAAAATTCTTCAATATTTTCTTATTCAAAGGTCTAGGTTCGAGCGGTCAAAGTGGTTCATCTGCTCTATCTACCATGGTGAGAGATCGATTGCGACAAAAAGCGTTAGATAACATCAACAAGAAATCACATTTCGATCATGTCGATGCAAAGGATGCTGTTGCAAGGAGACAAGAGGAGTTCAACAGATGGTAAATCATTAGTCTATCCGTCATTGATGACAACGTTGAAAAATATGTCTTGTGCCTACCTCTTGGTCTGTACCAGACCCTATATCGGGAAGGGAAATGATTTTTCCCAGCCGGCACTAGACATCGTCGTTCCAGCAGCCATGTTATATAGTTGATGACATGATAAAAAGATGTTTTTTGCGTTGTATGTAAAATCTCAGGTCGTGTCATACTAAAGCCACAAAAAATGGTACTTGATGCCTCCTTGATAAACCTTTTGGCAATATAAGGTCTAGGGTAAATGTTGTAATCAGGAAAAGAAGTTGCATCCTCCCCTGCACCTTGGTGCAGTAGTTAATGAAAAGGGATTGGTCGCCATCGACTACGATCGGCAAACTGGCTCTACTTACTGTGTTCCACGCTCAACTGAGAAGCTTGTCTGACCATCATAGAGTATGATTTCGGTCTTTGATATAATAACCTTTTTATTTTTAGGGCGTATGAGAGTGGGGCTTATGAACCTGTTGAAGAAGAAGAACCAGAATTCTCTTTACGTAAAGCAGGTAGGAATGCTATATGTTATGTGTGTCTATATATTATGTATGTGGAGTTGATTGGGTGAGACACTGGACGCGTAAATCGGATCCACGAATTCGAATCGCATGCGAGGCATACGGCAGTGAAATTTTCTAATCACTGTTAGTTCTGTATGGTACCCTGAGGTACCATTGATAACATTTCTGAAAGATCGAAAGAGTCTTGACTTGGTAAAATTCGAATTCATTTATTCTCCATAATGGGGTTGCCCCTCACAGCAATAGGGGTGAAATGCTTATGTTTGTGAAAAAGAGGGATTGTTTGTATGAATAAAATTTACTCGATACTAACTCATTATAAAGTTTTGATACTATAAACTATAAAAATTAAAATTAAAGCCACGTCCTAAGTGACGTCCCCCTTCCTATCAGCGTAAGGTGCCGACGAAATATTGAACTATGGTTAACTGTGGTTAATTTTGTTCAGGGACTGCTGTTTTTCGCATACCCAATGCGTCGTTCCCGGGTGTAGGAGGTGTTTCTTGAAATTCTAACGTTAGACTGCTTACCGGGGTTACTAGCCCTACAAGTTTTCCAAACTACATGGTTTCTAGCCGGTGTTCATAAACCCAATGTAGAGCCAAAAAGCTCGGAACTGATCTTAGACGTTAAACTCTTGAGTTTTGTCAAGTGGAAAGTCTTGAATTATTTTTAATGGAGGAAATACAGTGGAATCTCTATAAAGCGGACACCCTATAAGGCGGAAACCTCCATAAGACGGACAGTAAGTCAAGAAACGGAGTGATTTACAGTCAAATTCTCTTAGAAAAGATCTCTATAAAGCGGGCATCTCTAAGGCAGACACATTTTTGCACCAATGGTGTCCGCTTTATAGAGATTCCAGTGTATAACTTTTATGATCAACATAGCTTTCATATGTGGTATTACAATGTTTCTTTCTGTTTCAGCTTCTGAACCCAACTTGAAAGGGCGTAACCAATTGAAACATCGAACAAATAGATACAAACCACACATTGACCATCACCCGTTACATCCAAGACATTACAGCCCAAATGACACCATGAGACATGCAGGTTTGTTTTCACTTGTTCATTTAATTTTTTCGATGTCATCCGAAGCCATGCTAAACTACTATGCATGGGTTACGGCGCTGGTACGTACCTAGGGGTCCTAGTCCGATTAGAACTATTTCTGTATAATGACCCTCTTTCGTAGTTGATTTCAGATCCTCTTACGTAGTTTTTTATTGTCCCGCCATGTATCCGTATAGGAAAAAAGGTTCATTATTTCTGCTCCATCGGCGAAAATGGTTATATAAGGAAGATCACATAGATTATTTGAAATATTAATTATTACTTGGTGTCAGGGATATTATCTAATGAACGATTTCATCAAAACATGATATCGTGATGACTGGCGCACGTAATGAGGTTTGAAAGAGTTTGCTGGTTTGTAAATTGCTTGTCGATTTTGACACTAGGGAATTGTATTGGTTTTAGCAGTATTAGCGAGAAAGATCGTTTTCATTAGCACTTCATTAATTTTTGAAATAAAAAACTGTTAAGCTATTTCATTTCCAGTTACCTTTGATGGCTCAAATGTCATCTGGTTTCATCAGAGCTATTGTAGTTGTGTTTTTCACCAAATTTTGTAAAGGATTAAAATGCCAAATAGAACCAGGGTGTCCTGAAAATTCCAAGAAGTCCTGGAAAATCCTAGAAGTTTGGGTCTTGTCCTGGAAATGCCCTGGAACTTTTTTTAGATATTCCGTCTAATGCTCTTCAGATTCAGAATTCTAATCTAGATTCCTTAACATAGGAAAAAATATTTGCGACGCCTTATTTGCGAAATATGCTGGACACCCTGAGAATATTCTCAATTATTTTTTGTACAACTCGACTCGACAAAAACGTAAAAATATAAAAAATTGAAATAAACACTGATAAGGATAAAAAATGGAATAAACTTTGTTGTTTACATCACCCTTTTTTTGTCCTACTGCCTTCCCTAATCCTTTAAAATTAAAACTTACTTCTCAGAGACTCGTTTTTCGCTATGATTTCGAATAAGCACCCGTTTTTTAAAGTGGACGTGGTGGGCGCTTATCTAATAATTTTCACAATAAGGGTGGGCGCTTATTCAAAGGGACGCTTATTCGAGGAATTAAGGTAATCTGAAAACAGAAAATGAAAATGAGAACTGATGATAAATGTCCCCCTGGTCAAGCACAATTCGAACAGGGAATTGACTCCATCGTTGATATCGACATTATACCTACTTTACCCTCATTCACACACTTTTTTCTTTAACAATTTATTTCATTCTTTTTTTTACAGAGGGTTATCGTGAAGCTGTTTCGCCTCCATACAGACCGTTAGATAAAGTCTTTCATCCTGGACCACGTGGCACTCTACCTCTATTCCAGTCTCCATCGCTACCAAATATCAACTTCAATAGTAGTCGATCACAAGTACATTTTCCGCCGTCTACAAGTGTAAGTGCCAGCATACATTTTCCGCCGTCTTCAAGTGTAAGTGCCAGCATACATTTTCCGCCGTCTTCAAGTGTAAGTGCCAGCGTAATACTTAAAAGGAACAAACTTTCGTTGAAGAGAGTTTCACGGTCCGTGATTTTTTGACCTTCTAGCGGCTTATTCCGCAAAATTTCAAAATTAGTCATCCGCAAAAGTTTATTTCCGCGAAATATTCCAAATTTATTCTTCCGCGATCAAATCGCTTAAAAATAGCCAAAATTTCTTGCTTTCGTCACAGTTTTGGCCGAATTTTGTCTTTTTTTGTGCAAGTCTGCGAAACTTCTTTCCCGCGAATTGTCCTAAATTTGTCCAGCCGCGAAAGCTTATTGCCGCAAAATGTAAAAATTTCGTGATCTGACCATATATCGAAACTTTCTTCCTGCAAATGTTTCTTGCCGTTCAACTTTGTCAGGCTATGGTACTATTGCAAGTTGTTTACGCCCTTTTAACTATGCGGATACAGACATGTAGCAAAATTTCATGACGAGAGTTACAAGTCCTTAATCTCATTATGTATTGTCATAATGTAAAAGATTATTGCTATTTAACGACCAATTACTCTTCTGAAATTTTGCTACCCCTCTATATCCGCGCATGCCATTTACTGACGCATCAACGTAACTGGTATGTTAAAATATTGAGAAAAACCCATGCAGTGGAGTGTTTTCTATTGATTTCTGCGTGCTGTTTAAAGAAAAAAACACTCCATTGCATAGGGTTTTTCCTGCAAAAACGGTCATCGGTACTTAAAGGGTTAAGTTTCTCTCAGATATTGATAGTAACAACTCTTTCCAAATTCCAGGCTCTATCAAGTTCTCACAGCGGATCCAACCCAGACATCAAAGCACCATTTGATCCTGGTCATCCAGAGTATTTGGACATGTTGAAGACACAGTACGCAACTAACCACCGCTACCTCCAACACATCATGGTACAATATGGCTACGATCCTAAGGATATTGATATCTTCCATCAGAGATACCTGGCAAAGGTGGACGATAGCACAATGTCAGATGAAGAGAGGGTGAAACAGCTCCTCGAATCTCAAAACAAACTTTACATACACCTTGTCGATACGTTCGGTTTGTCTTCGCCCTTTAGTAAAAGTTACTCAAAGTTACATTCTATAGATGGGATGCCTCCTTCCTCTTCTCTCATGCCCTCACGCTCGCACGATTCTCTGCACAGTATAAAACGAAAAGACGCCTATTTCAAAGAAGAACATATCCTACAACCGCACGGGTTACCGATGTCCACTAGGTTCCGTTTCCACTCACATCCGCACGATTACCCGTCGCTCCCTCCTGATCTACATAATAAGGATCATCAGGCTGCCCGCTTCCGTTTGAAGGAGCACCTACGAGAGAAGCAAGACGCTACTTCTATCAAGGGAGGCTCCATGGACGCCCACTACCGCAGGATGGAGAGAGATAATGACGATAAGATACAAGAGGAGACAGATGAGGATGTCGCTAATGAAGAGCGCAAGAACAGAATGTCGCGCAATGAAATCTACCACCAACGTAATATAGAACTCAACGCGGCCGCTAAGGCAGGCGAAAGCACCTCAAATTCATCCGTAAATGAATCGAGCAGACAGAACGGGCTGACCTCCAAATTTGATGGCTCCGATACAAGGTTATACGGCTCCAATTCAAGTCTTCATACCTCCAATCCACGACTCGTCGGTTCGGAACCACGTCTTTATAACGCGGACTCGGCAAGCCGGCTGTCAGAACGGGACAGAACCCGGGAAAGGGAACGCGACCGGGAAAGGGAGCGTTTACATTCATCGAATTCATATTTGCATGGTTCGAATCCTCGTTTGAACGGATCTAACCCATACTTATACGGTTCCAACTCGCGTCTGCATAGCTCTGCATCACGTCTCCATGGTTCCGGCTCGAGCCTGCACAATTCAAATCCGCATCTGCACTCCTCCGATTCGAAAATGCACGGTTCTGACCCGAGAATGAACCACTACTCATCCGCGGAAGAGCAACGCCCGAGTAAATCAACCAAAGACATGACCGGCCTTGTTTACGATACCATCATGTTGAAACATCATTGTCAGTGCGGTGGTAGCGCTCCGCTTCATCCTGAATCGTCCGGACGTCTGCAGAGCATCTGGGCCAGACTTCAAGAAACGGGTGTCGCAAACCTTTGTGAAGTATGTTTGAATATTTACATTTTTTTCTCTTTAAATCACAAGACTATCATAGAAAATTATCAAAAACAGTCTGTGGCGAGTTTCAGTTTATCCTACGTAGCACAGGAACGGAAAGAAAAAAATTACTTCAAATAATTATTTCCCTATTGTTGTCCTGTCCTGTACCAGGATAAAGTTGAATTTGGTAAAACTTTGTTCCAAGATAAGCAAGATACTATGAACCAATCAGATCTTAGAATTTCCGTATGTCCTGCCCCATTCTAGCTACAAAACAGGACAAGTGGGAGTGATAAAGATCCTTGAAACGAAAGCTAAAAGAATACAGCTTACCTATCCATAAGGTTCGGATACTAAGTTACCACAATAATAAACAAACCATGACGATGCCAACAATTTTTCATTAAACAAAATCCTGTCTCCGATCACTGCTACTTTTAATTTAATTTTTAATGCATCTTAATGTTATTTATTACTCTTATTTTTATTCATAACCAACCTTCTGTTAAAAAACCAATATTGTTAGGTTATGAGTGAAAAGGATACAGAATGACGGCCATCTGTAAGGTGGAAAGAGCAATTCCAAATCAGAAACATCGTTTTGAGATGTATTCTAACCTTTATACACACCTCCGTGCTAGAAATTCTCAAAGACACGTGAATCTCCAGCATTGAAGTGAGTAAAATGGTTGGATTCTATCTCACAAACTGATGTTCTTGATTTGGAGTAAAAAGCATATTTTTTATTATCGAAATGAATCGTAGGAAATTTTAGCGTCGCGAATATAACACGCTTTACTAAATGTTTCATATTTCTATTTAGAAAATCCGGCCGCGTAAAGCAACCATTGCGGAACTACAGACTGTTCACAGGTAATATTGAAATCCCCCGCCCTTGAAATGCACTTTTAAAGAAAAGGGTAGATCTCTGAATGTTTCGCCAACAGGATGCAACGGTTTTTACGGCTTTATCTAAACAAGTGTTGCAGTGCTGCAAAAACAGAAATATCACACGGTTCACATTTTGCGTGTCCCTTAAATAGAAATGCACTCCTCCACAGACGTTTTTCATGATTTTGCAAGTGGATGGAGTATGATCGCAATAAAAATGACCAAGCCCCTTTTCCCTTGGACCGTCACAATTACTGACTGGGGTCTTCTCCTTTCTGCATCGGTTGTGTAAAATCTACTTTTCAACGTTCATGCCAAAAATACTTGACTTTGGCAGAGATAAATCACCTAACTACCGTTTAGCTGTAAGCCCAGCGCCTCCATCAATCCTGATTTTAAATATCAACATAATGATTATCTTTATATAATTTTCTTCTAGTGAACAACACACACTCTTGTTCGGTGGTGGAGCTAGTAGTCGTGGTAAGTCTGCCATCTTCTTTTTCAGTGATAGACAGTGGCAGTGGCACTTTCGTAGTAGATAGTGGCATAAAACTTAAATTCTTACATTAACCAGATGAGGCCGTGTTCTCTCTTGTTATGTTTTTACTAGATCGAAGGGATAGCTTATAGCTCATGGTGTGAAAATTAAACTTCCATGTAACGAAATCTCTATAGCGTCGACCCCTGTTTAGTGGACGGACGTCAACAAGAACTACGTGCTTTATATTTGGGGTCAATGTCGCCCTACCCTAACACCTCAGAGCAGATGTTTGAGGCAAAAACATGGATCTTCCCCTACCCTAATACCTCAGAGCAGATGTTTGAGGCAAAAACATGGATCTTCCGCAAAAAAACTTCTACCATTTTGAGATCTTGATAGTTTTCGCTATACTGATAAAGCAAGAAATGACTCTTCTGTTAACTGTCAATAACAAATTAATACCTGTCAAAATTAAGGTATTTAGAGAGATATGGGACATTTTGCCATGAAAAAGTTCATTTATATTTTTGATTGCGCTTATTCTTAATTTCCGTTTCAGGTACGTCAACATTGCGGTGCTTTACAACTTTACCTTGTGGTGGTGTTGCTGTAAGTATACAGGCTACTCAAAATTAACAGAATAGTCGCGTCAACGTAACATACTCTATTTATTGTCTGTTCACAGGCTTCATGTGCAAATCGCTGACTTTGCTTCAGTGATTTTACAACTGCAATGATTGCTTGCGAACGATGTCGTAATTAGAAAAGTGTTTTTAGATTTTTTTGACTAAATCTTGACGGGGGTTAGAAGTTTCAAAAATGAATAATGTGAGGTATGTTTTGACCCCCTGAAAATATTAAGACAATTCCCTTTGAGATTTCACACATTTGATTAAAATTGTTAATGATATGATTCAGTCAACTGGAAAATCAATTTGCACAAGAAGCGTCTAAACAGACTATACACCTAGGCGTAGGAAACTTCAAGATGGAAGTTCTGAAAACAACGCCTTTGAACCTCCCCACATACATGACATGAAATAGCATTTAACGTCTCCTTTCATAACATTTGTTTCAGGACAGATGCCCGAGTTGTTAAAGCGCTGAAACGTGCTAAGTTCTGCGCCTTAATGAGGCAGCCGCTAGTGAAAATTGTATTTTATATTATATATTTATTCCATGTGCCTGCTCTCTGTAAGTATTTCTAGGATTAAAGGAGCATCAATGATAATTAGGGTCAACCAATACTCAATATGATGGGCCACAGCTGTAACTTGTGCTATCAATTGGTGCATTGGTCGCGTGGAGTGGATAGCTCAGTTGGCAAGGCGCCGGCCTCGTAATGCATGGGTGATAGATGTTGAGGGTTCGAATCCCACACGCGGCTGCTGTCACTCTTAAGTATCGACTTTCGCGTCGGTGCAAATATTAAAAGCAACGGTTGTTACTCCTAGGGTAATAGCGGTTGTGTTCGATGAGAACCTACAACATAAATCAACCATGCAATAACGGGACCGTTGCCTTGAAATATGGGGTATACACTTCACATTGCATGCCCACATCAGCTCAATGCTGCCATTAGAGCTTCGGCTCACCACAGCCTGGGTAAAATAAATACATACATACATGCATTGCTCTCGGATACCTACTTGTGACACGAAATCGCCTCTTTCTTTGGCAAATTTTGAATTCTTATCCTAATAGGGTTAAGGTTTACCGATGTATTTTTTTTCTGTAGGTTGATGCAGATACTGTTTGGAACGAAACACACACGGCCAATGCTGCAAGAATGGTAAGATTGAGAATTGTACCTAAGGCCACAAACAATTGTCACAAATTTCGTATGCGTTTTTCTATAAGACATCCAACTTTAAGGATTGTTTCGTCCAACCTGACCGATTTATATTTTCGTTTTGACTTCTAAATCAATTTTGTTCATACTTCTATAGGCTGCAGGCTGTGTGATTGAACTGGCGTTTAAAGTAGCGGCCGGTGATTTAAAGAACGGTTTCGCCATCGTCCGTCCGCCTGGCCATCACGCGGAAACGCATCAAGCAATGTAAGTTCATTATTGTAATTGATCATAGGAATCTGCATGCGGAAAAATCAGAAATGGCACTGAAAACTTGTAAATTTAAACAGAAATGGCACTGAAAACTTGTAGATTTAAACAGAAATGGCACTGAAAACTTTAAACAGAAAAATGTACATTTATTTTAACATGGTGATGATGATTTTAAAAAATAGACAAAAAATAAGTCTACTTGATCAATATTTTTTAGTTCTTTTGCTCTACGCCTGTAAATACACCTACAAGTGTAAAGCGAAAAAACTCGAATCTGTCTATCAGGTAGACTAGTAAAAGACAAAACAAAGATGGGTGCAAATCTTTGTTAGAGAATTTTCGCTTTATTGTGTAGGGAAATATATGTGAAATAGGTAGAAAATTTTGGTTTTCGAAAATAACGCATGTCCATGTTTTTGAAAAATTGATGGAATTCGTAGATTTTTATAATGATTCTAAACGCCCATAAATCTATATGTGCTAATTTCTACAAGTACTGAAATGTCGAAAATTATTCAATTCAATGTTGTGCTTAAAGCCTCTAATGAACTAATGAAGTTGAAGAAAATGAAGAAAAATCTTGGAATTTTTCATGATACAACCTAGATCTTTTAAAATCGGAAGAATTTTTTAAAATCTTCTTTTAATCCAATGCTATGACTGAAAATTTGAAGGTTGAAGAACCACGTTTTTCGCCCTTTTCAATGAAAATTACTTCCAAATCTGTGGTCATAGCTGTGCATTGAAAAAAGATATCTAAAAAGTTTTGTTCGATTTTGAGATTGCCAAAGATTCAATTTTCTGTTCTGGATAATTTCAAATTGTCTATTGCTTCAGTAAAAAGTTTTTTTATTCTTTTATTTCTTCAATTTTAGCTGTTTTTAAACTTCGATTTTAGGAAATTGTATATTCCACTCTAAATTTATTCTCAACAATACTAAATTTTCGTCAAACCCCAGCGGGCAAAATTAGTAAAAACCCTATGTGGAAGAGTGTTTTTCTTTTTAAACGGCACGCAGGACTGCGTTCCGATTAAATAAAAAACTCCTCCACATGGGTTTTTTCACGATTTTGCCCACTGGGACGTCAAGTCACACTATTTTGAAGAAATGAATAAAAAAGACTTTAACATACGTAATAATAAGACTTTAATTTAAGTCATTATTTTGTAGGGGTTTCTGTTATTTCAACTCAGTTGCAATTGCAGCCAAACTGTTATGCATGAAAATGGCGGTTGAAAAGGTTATGGTCTTAGATTGGGTATGTCCAATATTGATTTTGAACATTTATTTTTTATATTTGCTTATAGATTTCCCTTTCGACTCTCATGTTTTACCTTTTCGGGTCCTTTTGATTTTCGAGAAGTGCGTGGAATGGAAGTGTGTGTGTTCGTTCGATAAAGTTTTATTGAAACCTGTGAAACACTGATAATAGTTGCGAGGCTAAGCAACCTGAAATCTACGACGTACAACATTGCGCAGCCGTTCTGGGATTTAGTATGGCAAGCATCTTTCAGCAGCACAATCGATCAGTGTCTAAGTTCGGCTGCCGGTACGTCGTAAATCTTGGTTTTCTTAACCTCACTAGTATATCTTTCCTTAGATGATTATTCAGCATGTTTCGCCTCGTTTCGAGACTTATTCTGTCTTGACATATTCTCACTAATGTAGTACAGCATTCACCGACTCTTTACATTAATTCGTTTAATTCGGTTGTCAAAACTTAATTTGATTGAAAAAATGTGACGGTCTATGGGAAAAGGAGGCTTGGTCTTTATCGAGGCTCTTTATCGCGATCATACTCCACCCGCTGGCAATTTCACTGAAAAACATCTGTGAAGGAGTGCATTTCTATTGAAGCGACTCGCAGTTTGCGTGTCGCTTAAGTAGAAATGACCTCCTCCACTGACGTTTCATGATTTTGAGAGGTAAACAAATAAATTATGGTTAGCTTTATGTCCCCTTTTCCCATAGACCGTCACAAATGCTGAGATTAATCGCGGGAAAGGTGCATAAACCTCGTGTACCCCTTCATGATTCCAAGGTCCGATGCTGATCATAGAGAATCATGGTTTTAAATTCTGTCTCAAAAAGTAGGCTGAAAACACCCAGAAAAGGCCAAAATAGACCAAATAGGTTACCTTTAAAGGGCTGTATAAAGGAGCCGTATCATTTTTTCAACTTTCTTAAATTTCAGGATATCCATCATGGAAATGGTACACAACAAATGTTTTATGATGATGATCGTGTCCTGTATGTATCCATACATCGCCATGACGACGGTAGCTTCTTCCCTGGTACTGGCAAAGCCGAAGAGGTAAACTATGTTATTAGCTTGACTCGTCCTTTGAAGAAAAAAATTTTAAATATCTTTTTCACTACCGTGGTGACAACAGGGCGTTTTTCTATGCAACCTCACAGCTTCGAGTGAAAAAACGACCTGTGGAAACATTCACTTCATCTACAATCAGAAAACTGAATGTGACGTAGTCTTTTAAATCGATTAGCCAATATCGTGCTTGTTATAATGTTTTGAAGTATGTCTTTTAAGCAATTTATTGCTTTAATGTTCGTTCTTCTGTGCATGCATAACAGCGAACCCGGCGATTGTCACCACAGGTCGCTTTTTCGTTCAGAGCTGTCTAGGCGGAGTAGAAAAATGCCCTGTGGTTACCACGGTACTTTTTCACCTAAGTTTTTACCAGGTGAATTTTTCAAATGAGTGTTTACTAAAGCTAAAGTAAAGTAGCTTACGCGTAGTTTACTTTAAGATAAAGCAAAGCCTTTCATGGAGATATTTAGAAATATCTTGATTTATAGTTTTTCGTTTGAGAGTTTAATGTAGGGTAGCTCACTCGGTTTTGTCTTTTGATAAAACAAAACTTTGAATGGAGAAGTGTCTTGTGGGAATTTTCACATGTGCGTATATTAATACTTACTGTAGGGTAACTTTCCAGTGGGCAAAATAAGTAAAGACACTCCTCCACATGGGTTTTTTCACGATTTTGCCCGCTGGGTTATGTCAAACATCATCATTAACGCTGTAAGAGTGCCTAACGCTAAGTGATCAACCCTCAGTTTCGGAAAACTGAGGACTGAAGTGAGATTCGCACTCACGACTTATGCATTACTAGTGCAACTGCTCTACCACTGAGCTATCGGATTTTGGACTCACTCACTCACTCAAGTAGTCACTGTGTGCGGGTGAGATACACATTCCGGTACCATTCAATGGTGCACAGGACAATCGAAGACATAGCGTTTCAATCAGCAATCGTGATTATCCTCAAAGGACTTATGGCAGTCATCATCATAATGCTGTAAGTTTTCCGAAACTGAGGGTGGATAAGGTGAGTGGGCATACCATAAAAGGGTACAATGTCTGGCGTAATATATTAGTAACGCGACTGTTCCAGAAGTTGGCAGCTAATGGTGGTTAACCTATGCGACTGAAGGAATCCTGTAGTGTTGGCTAACACAGTTAGTAGTCTCCTAGCCATCGAAAGACTCTCGTGACAATAAATCTATAAGCCTGGCAAACTATCAACGAAAAAAACGTACATGCTAAGCAAAACTGAATGCCACAAGTCAAGAATATCGTCTTAACAAATGGAAAAACCATTTTCAAAACCTGCTCGTTAAAGCACCAACTATATTGGATCAAAACAAAAACGTAAATCTCGCTCAACCGGCGATCAAATCCTCACAATTCGAAGAATCTTGGAAGGAATAAGAATAAAAAATCTATCTGCAGTATAGTATTATTGTTCGTGGTCTTCTCCAAATCATTTGACTCTATACACAGAGAAAAAATGAGACAAATTATCCTTGCGTATGGCATTCCACAAGAAATTGTAAATGCTATAATGATGATGTATCAAGGAACAACAGCAAAAGTTCGATCACCAGATGGAGACACATACTTTTTTGAAACACCAGCGTGATACACTCGCTCCATACGTATTTATTATATGGCTTGACTATATTCTACGCACCTCGATAGATCTTCTAAACGAGTATGGATTTACGCTCAAGAAAAGACAGGGTAGGCGACACCCTGCAATTCACATCACCGACGCAGATCATGCAGATGATTTAGAATTAATTGCAAACACCATCGATGGAGCCACTAAACTATTACATTCACACCAGCCTCTGGAGTCGGACTATACATAAATGGAAAGAAAACCGAATTTATGAGCATAAACTGTCAAGGAACGATACACACTTTATCAGGAGTAGCTCTCAAATCTGTTAAAACCTACACATATCTTGGAAACAACATTTCCTCTTCCGAGAAAGACATCATCAATATCTGGCTTGCTAAAGCTACGAGCTACCGAGCTACGGTAGAATCCGTTCTTCTCCATGGCGCCTCAACCTGGACTATGACCAAACATCTAGAAAAAATACTAAATGGAAACTATACAAAAATGCTTAAAGATGTTTTTAATGTTTCATGGAAAAACCACGTTACAAATGCCCAATTATACTCAAACCCATATCTGAAGTTATAAGAGAAAGAAGAATACGTTTTGCGGGCCATTCATTTTCGCAATAAAGATGAACTGATCAGTGAACTACTATTGTGGAGACCTTCTCATGGCCAACCAACACCAGGAAGACCCTCGAAAACATACATCGATCAACTTACTAATGACACCGGTCATAAAATGGAAAAAACTTCCCACTGCGATAATGGATAAAACTGCATGGCAGGTTATTGTCAGGAGAAGCCGAGCAAACTTCGACGCCGCAAGTAAGTAAGTAAGAGGGTTGCTCACTTAGCGTTAGGCACTCTTACAGCGTTAATGATGATGTTTGACATAAGTTCTCTGAGGATGATCACGATTGTAGGGTGTAATTTCTCCAAGTCTTCATTGTAATACAGGCAAATCGTTTGATAGGTATTTAAAGATTATTTGTAGGTAAATTTTCCATATAAAAGATTGACAATTCTTAGGTAGGGTCCCAGTGGATAAAATCGCGAAAAAACGATTATTATTATTGTTGTTATTATTATTGTTATTATGTCGAGGAGTTTTTTTCTTTTAAAAACGGCACGCAGTCACTGGGTTAGCTCACTCGAAGTTTTCTTGTTGATAAAACACATATTTTGATGGAGATGATTTGAGAAATGTCTGTAGGGGAATTTTTCATGTGAGGATTTGATAATGTTTAGGTAGAGCAGGTCACTCCAACTTGTCATTATGGTACAAGCAAATCTTTTGATGGAATTTTGATTATTTGTTATCTATTATTTTACAATTATTTACCCAGGGTAGCCTTTTCAGTTCTTTATTGAAATGCTATCAATGAGGGTCCGGCCTTTGTGGAATATCTCCAGCACATAGAGAAAGGTCCTATTTCGCGTTATTCGAGTTTTCTATAGAAACGCTTATTACAAGTGTTAATCAAAATATTGTCTCGATTTGTCGTTCTTCCAAACACTTATGACAAGCGTTCCTATAGAAAACTCGAATAATGCAAAATAGGACCTTTCTCATACTCCCAGGGAACCTTGTGGATTAACGGTGATACCTCGCTGGTATATTTTCACCACCGAAAACCTCATGGTGACCTCTGAGTTCTAACCTCAGCGCCACAACCACTCGGCTACGGATCTACAAAACCATTTAAATGTGTCTGTAGATGAAACTTTCATATGAGATTTTAATTATGCTTAGGTAGGATGGCTAACACCAAGTTTTCATGTTGATAAAACAAACCTTTTGACGGAGGCTTAAGAAATATCTGTAGAGGAAGTTTTCATATGCGAGTTAATAATGCTTTGGTAGAGTAGCTTTACTCCTGTATAGAGTCACAAATCCCTTGATAAATATTTGAGCAATATGTTAGGTGAATCACAAAGGCGGTGTTTAGTTGTTTTCACTGATCAACAGATATATCTCATCTCACCAACTCATAATAATGGCATAAACATCTTGAGAAATGGAGTGGTTTTTATGAACAATGCAAATCCGATTTTCCCCGATTATGGATTTTATTTCGTTATGGTGAAAATGTTTTGGATGTTTATTAAAAACATATCTCGTATTCACAAGAAACCGTATTTTTCGAGGTCTATACAAAGCACTGATAAGGAAGTCCTATACTTTTTATTCTCAGCCATTGCTTTCCATAACTCTCAAGAGTGTGTCGGGCACTTCAAAAACACTTGAACACATTTATGGAGGAGTGTGTTTCTAATGTAGAGACACGTAATTTTCGTGTCGCTACGTTAAAAATACACTTCTCCATAGACGTTTTTTCATGATTCCATGTCGACTGAAAGAGATGTTTAGTACCTTGTTTTTTCTATAAATTATGTAACATTCTTTAGTAGTTTGTGAAACGTCGTAAGAATGTTTGATGGACGTAGAGAAATGTTACATTTCAAACACGAACATTTTCGTGAGGTTGATTCACATTTAAACAACGCGCGTGAAGAAAAGTCTTTCCCTTCACAGCTATTGCTCTGTGCTGCATTAGTACCCCTTAAAGTTTTTCTATTTTTTGACACTTAAACCAACATATGCTAATTCAAATGCGAAAAAAATTGAAAAAGAAAATAGATAGTATCTAACTTAATTTTCAACTGTGTTTCTTTATGACTTAGAAGCACATAATAGGAAAATTCACAAACGCATGCAAAGTTAAATTCGAGAGGAGTGAAAAAAGAAAAAAAATAGATAGTATCACTTATAATTTTAACAACCCTTTTTCATGGCTGAGAAACGTGCAACATGAAAACTAACGAACGCATGCAAATTTTAATTCGAGAAGAAGATTGAGAAAGAAAAAAGGGTATTATTACTTAATTTTGACAGCCTTTTTTTTGAGCTGAGAAATTTGCAACAAAAACGTGAGGAGATGCCACACTCCTACTTATGGACCTCCCTTACATTTGGGAGATAAATATTACAATATTTCACACTTAAGCTAGCAGATCGTGCAATACGAACAGTTTAATTTTTAAATGGCTTTTTAATGGCAATACATTTCGACAGTGGAAACTGTTGAACGGTGTTTATTCATCTTTTTTAAGCAACAGGTCGCCTCTTCAATCGCACGTTATCAATATCTCCTTATGCGTTGTCGTGGTATACATGAAAAAAATTTCTGCGTTGTTTGCAAAATGCTTGAAAATTACTTAAAAAAACAAAACAATTTGCATAATTCCAAACCATAAACATCGTTTTAAGATAGGCTCAAGCCACCGCCGTGCTGGAAATTCACAAAGGCAGTAGCCCAGTAGCCCAGCTCGATGTTATTAGATCTCGCCCTGATTCCGATGAAGGCTTCCATTTTGTTAAAACATTAGATTAAGAAAATAGTAAGTTTTAGAGACAACCACAAGCACAAAGGCAGTGATTTACCATGTCAAGCCCAGTGGCCAAAATCAGTAAAAACCCTAAGCGGAGGAGTGTCTTTCTTTTTTAACGGCACGCAATCGACTTCTTGCTGTTTAAATAGAAAACACTCCTCCACATGGGTTTTTCACGATTTTTCCCACTTTTCCGGTAATCCGAATTTCCCGATTTCTTTGTGTGCAAGTCTATTTAACCATTAGTCACCGGCTGATTGAAACGCTTTTCAAAGCTGTCACCTCGTTTTCGCAAAACCGATCATAAACCTCCTGTTTGTCATTGAATGATTGGGTTTTAGTTTTAAGTTTTCTTTGGCTTTACTAATGAGGTTAAGCAAACCAAAATTTTCGACGTACTTAGATACTGATCGATTGTGCTGCTGAAAGTTGCATGGAATGCTAACGACTGTTCAACGTCGATTTTTATTTGCTTAACCTTGCTATTATATTATTTAAGCACGGAGCTCTAATTATAGTCGTAAGCTGATGTGGGCCAGAATTTTGAAGTGTATACCTCAAATTTTAACAATGCTTTCGATACTTGCACCGAGGCAGACGCTGATACTTACAGTACTAGCAGCCGCGGGTGGGATTCGAACCCTCGACATCTATCAAATTAGTTATCCAATTGTTTGGTTTGAATTGTAATTTTTAGAAGTGAAACTCAGAAAAGATTAGGTTTTTACGGGATTTGCTATTCCAAAATACTTGAAATCAGATTAGAATAAGGCAAAATGAAAAAAACCTCCGAGGAAAAATATACGAGATTTAAAATCCAAAATCTTTGAAATAAAGTTAGAATTTTAGCATTATCCCAACCAGCACAATACCATCGAACGACGTCAAATGTGCTAATAGGGATATTAAAATAAGAAATGGATGGACTCACGAGGAAACATACTATTACGAGATTCGCTATTCCAAAAGACTTGAGATAACCTGGGATTTTAGCAATAAAGAAAAATAAGGCGAAACGAATTGACATGTTCTCCGTTGAAATGCAGTCAAGTCTTACGAGAATTCCAACAAACTGACTTCGTACATTTTGAGTAATGTAATATGTATGTGAAATCCTTTCGTTATTCGAGATTTTTTCTCAGTCTAGGTATTTTTAAACGATCCAGGGTAGGATTTATCAGCAGTTGACCGTACGCTACCTGTGTTGTAGTGTGTGAGTTACTTAATCATCACTCTATCTTAAAGTAAACATGAGTTTAACTCCACACGTTTTTTTAAGTATAAAACTTATTAACCCCTCGAGTGCCAAAGACCGCTTTATGACTAAAAAACGGCGCTGGACCCCTGCATAGGGACCTAAGTAGGAGCCACAGAACCATTGAATCAAGGAGCAGCTCCCGATCAGTAACAAACTGCGTCTCAAAATTTAGAAATATTTCAAGACTGTAAAAGTTCAGGTGTATATTGAAGGTGAAATAAACATATTTTAGGAAAACTTTCAGTCTTGGAACTTAGGTCGAGTCACGTCTGTTAAAACGTAAGAAGGCTGAAGAGAAAACTGAAATTTTCTGTTTCTTTCATAGTGTGGTGCTGGAATAGGTGTTGGTACCAATATCAATATCCCTTTTAATGGCGGACTTGGTAAGTTATTAGTCATATTATTATAGCAGTTAGAAAGGGCTAAAGAAGTAAAAGATTTTCTTTCCTTTTTTGTCGATCCTCGTGCTTCGTAACAGACACTGTGTAACTTTACTGAAATATTTAGAGACATATTTAAAATCCAACTTCTCCTCTTTTGCGTCATCCTGGTGACTCGTCACAGACGCTTTGTGGTCAAGCAATCTAGAAACTCAAAAGCGGTCATAGGCAAAAAACTGTTCACCCTTGGTCGGGGAGGTCGGAAATTTCAAAGGGTGTACCGTATAATCCAAAAGTGGAATTTCCAAAAGGGGGGAGTGCCCTTTTCCGGTAGAATTCCATAGTCCATAGGGTTCAGTAAATTACCGCATTTTTGTATGATTTTCGTGGAATTCCAAAGGAAGTTTTTAAGATTTCCTGTTCAGAATTCCGAGGAGGTTTAATATTTCTATATTGGAATCCCAAGGCGGTTCGGTCTTTTGAAATGGAGCTCCTCAACAGGAGGTGAACAATTTTTTTCTGGAAAAGCCTCATGCACAAGTAATTATGATGAAAACTACTAAATATCTTCAATTATATGTAAAGTACAGTTTTTCAAGTATTCTTTGAAATTTTCAATAGTTTTGGATTATGCAAGGATTAAAATAATATCCAGCCTTTAGCATTTCAAAGCATGGTTGGGGTTTAATTCCCTTTTGTATTGGAATAGCATCTCATGATGAGCTTTTTTCCACTATTTTATTCAATAGTTCAGATTTGTTGTGATTCTTACTGTTCATTTTAAACATAAATTCTTATATACTGCTTATATGCATTTTAAACATTATTTCAAATCAAAAAAATGCTTTTGATCTATAAACCAGCTATTCTACAGAACTACTAGCTGTTCCATCCAATTAAACGGGTTTATCACTGAGAATCTTATATGTGTTTTTATATCTCCCATGATAAATAGGCCTTAATCGAATTCAATTTTGTACCTTCTAAATCGGAGATTTGCGTGAATGAATAGAGAAAAGGGTTGAGCTTTTGACGGGGCTGCCTCTCTTTAGACGTAATGTCCTTATCAATGAAATTATTCAAAGACGATCAAAATAGTTATAAAGATGTCATTTTGCTTTTGATCAGGCTATTTTCTCAATTTCTCCTTCGTCCCATGGGATATGTATTAGCGGTCGACCACTAGAAAATCTTGATCTTTTTTCTATTGCAAAGTAATACTAATAGAACCGTAGTTTATATCTCCACAATATCATTTTACGTCTATTTTGTTCTAACAGATCCAACTTATGGAGATAAAGAGTATTTGGCTGCGTTTCGTTCGATTGTGTTGCCGGTAGCGAAAGAATACAAGCCGGACATAATCCTGGTTTCTGCAGGTTTTGATGCGGCAAGCGGTCATGCAACGCAGCTTGGCGGATATAATGTTACCGCTGCATGTAAGTTATTGTTACGTTTTACTCTTCAAAAGTTGAAATTGCGGAAAGAAATAGTTAGTGTCTATCGAAAGGTATCGTACAGCCGACTTTCATTAATTTGAACGCTCAAGAACAGTCTAAAGAGTCTAATTGTTTGAATTACTCTGTGTTTGATTTTTGGTAACGGTTTATAAGCCATTAAAATGAAATTTTCAGTTCATAAAAATCACAAGTGTTATATTGATAATGCATTATGGTTTGATATGATATTACACAGAAGTATGTTGGTTCAAGGGATCTAGTGAAACACTTTGAGTTATGGGAGGTCAAATTGTAAAAACGCCTGCCGTCTGTACGGAGAAATCACCACAAAGTTATTTTCCGTGTTTTCATAAATCTACTTTAAATGGATCAGTTAGTATGGTTGGTTTTGTATTGGTTGTGTGGCATTTATTGAATAAAAAGTGATAGAAATGAGAAAATAACCTGGCCGATAAGGTATATGAAAATCGAAAGACGAGTCGCACACTTTACGGACGCAAGAACGGTTTAAGCATTGTATAGTTAGCATGGAAAATTTTACAATTGAAGTTCTTCGCTATTTTCATTTCCACTCTTAGGTTTTGCTTACATGACGAAACAACTAACAGAGCTTGCAAAAGGAAAAGTTGTTCTGGCTTTAGAAGGAGGGTAAGTAAAATTTGTAACACTCTTGCCCGTGGAAAAATTCGTTATTTCATTTCAGTCTTCCTCAGCTGGGAAACCTTTCCCTCTAGCTTCATAACCAGCTGTAATCGAAATTAAGTGAAGCAATGCAGAGAACATAATTATGATATCAGTCATCTATAGGCGTAAACAATTAGTAACAGTTTTATTTTAAGGGATTTAAGTCAAGCAGAATAGTTAGTGGCAACACTACCATGAACAAACCATATATAGCCTTAATCGATACGCACATTTTTGTATCTCTGTTTTCTATTTTCATCCTTTTTTCTCCTCCGCACGAAATTGTTGTTTCGTGTAGGAAAGAGCTGAAAACGAACATGTGTTTTTATGTTTCAGCTCTTTCATTGCACATACATAACAAAGATGAATTATTTTGCATGTTAATTTTACGCAGCTTAAAAGATGAACTTTTAGTGCGATATTTCAAACTCTTTTTTCACCATATAAAGTCATTACAGCTTAACAGATGGACTTCTAGTGCGATATTGCAAACTCTTTTTTCACCATATAAGGTCATGTCTCAAAAATCCAGACTGGTGTTGACGGGACTGCGATGGAAAAAACGGGACGGGATTTATGGGAATGGGCTTTTACTCCTTGTCCTGTTAACCTTTTTTATGTGTCCTTGTCTTGCTGTACTCCAGCTATGTGCTGTTTAAAAAGTTTAAACTCCTCCACATAGGGTTTTTACTAATTTTGCCCGCTCGATTATAGCCTTTAACGCTTTCAGTGCCGGAAATTTTCAACATTTGGGCAATCGGAGCCCCCCTTCCAGGACGGTAAAGACTTGCCTGTCTACTTTTATCGATGTCGTGCATGTCGTGCTAAAAAGTGTTTAAAAGAGATACCTAGATTTGATGGTAGCATGTGTAATATCATTTCTCTCTATTCTTCTCTTATTTAACTAGGTATGATTTGCACTCACTGTGTGATTCAGCTGAGAACTGCGTCCGCGCGCTTCAAGGTGGACAATTCTTGGAGTTATCAGAAGAAGCGAAACTAACGAAACCACACGACAATGCAATCAAGTGCTTAGAGCGCGTTGTATCCATACAAGGTAAGCTTTCTTCCTTAATACTGGACAAAAAATGTCGGGCAAAAAGTGCAGAAAATTTCAATTTTTCAGATACTTGATTAAAAAAAAAAATCACACGAATCTTAGTCTCTATAATGCTTTAAAGTAATAGAAATTTGGCTTTTCGTCCGGAAAAATATTCGTCACCTCCGGATTTTCACCACTATTGTCAGACTATAAGGTATGTGGCTCTTCGGCTTTGTGTAGTTCCACAGCGAATGTGCTCCTTTTCCGACATATTATATAGCATGTTCCGCCTTAATTGTAAAATTTTTTGTCTTCACAACAAACTCCTAAATATAGTATTACGATTGTGGGTCTTTATATGTGACGGTCTATGGGAAAAGGGAGTATAAAGCCAACCATAATCTTGAAAAAACGTCTGTGGAGGAGTGCATTTCTTTTCAAGCGACACGCAAATTGCGTGTTGCTTAAATAGAAATGACCTCAACCGCAGACGTTTTTTAGTGATTTTGCCAGCGGGTGGAGTATGACCGTGGTAAAAAATGTCTCACATCCAGCCAGCAAAATCATTGGTGGAGTCGCAAATTGCGCGTCGCTTCAAAAAAAATACAGTTCGTCATATATGTTTTTACTGATGTTGCCGGCTGGAACACTATTGTGTTAATTAATGGTGTGGCAAACAGATCGATTGATTATTAAAAGGTTCAAATGATATTAAGTCTTATCTAAGTGTCGATTAATTTGAAGAATCAAATATTTGTGATGACTCGACCTCTCTTGAGAATCAATCATTTTGATGATGTTGTTTTTTCCAATTTGTAATTACGTATATACACTAGGCGATATTAAATGTTTTCGCTTGTTTTTTTAAAAAAATTTTCAGGCAAATATTGGGCCGGTGTGAAGCGCGCCTCGTCTTTGATCAGCTCGAGTCAAAGTGGCGCAAAACGAATGGAGAAGGAAGAAGCTGACACGGTGAACGCGCTCGCTTCGCTGTCCGTGCAAGTCGTCAAACAAGATGGTGGGAAAGAAACGTGAGTTTATTTTTGTAGCTTTATAATTCCAGGCGTATCAGCGTGTAATCGGAAATTCATTTGATCCATATTATAAGATAAGTTTGATGACGTTGACGACGATAACCGCTCTGCTAATCACAGGATCAACTCAATCAAAAAGTCGTCGACTATTATAGATTTTCATTAAATGACTCGGCCTCGTCATTAGATGATACCTCATAGTTAAATGTATAAAAAGAGACAAAAACCGTCCTGCCATTTAAACTGTCATTATGTTTTAGTTGTGATATTGCAATTTACTGAGTCATAAATCTCCTTCATTTTCAAATAAAGAAATTTAATAGCCTCATTGACGACAGTCTGTTTGGACATGAGGAGAGCAATTTTTTGTTTCGTATACGTGCCGGGAAGATTTGCTGATTGACGTAAATTCTATCCCTTGCTTATTTGACAACTCTCCTTTTTTTTCTTTCTTCAAAGTTTCACTTTGATCAGGCATTTTCACAATTTGAACCCTTGTAGTGCTGACCGTTTTTTCAAAATTCTTAAAGTCGCCAGAGAATTTTACAACACTTTTGAAACTTTCAAATGGAATTTCTCGACTATGGAATGACTAAAACTGGTAAACTTTGATATCAAAGTAAAGCTCTTTTTCTATACTCTCAGACAAATAGCTGGTTGGTCGGTCAATTCGGACAAAAATCTCGTAGATTATTGCACACAGCTCAAAATTAAGTTTCATGATACTGGCTTTGAGCCAATAGTTGATTGCCCACTGCAGATTCGCCAACTAAAACAACTTTTTTTTATTATATAAAAACTCTTTTGATATATATTCTAAGAGCAGTGAGACTTCCAAACGCCATTATCTTAGAAAGTTTGCCAAAAGTAGTCTGTACCAGACCCTCTCGCAAACGACAAAAATGAATTAACAAGAACACCTCTGTTGATAAGCTCACCGCGCTTGCACATCAAGAACATTTTTAGCTTTTTTGGTGAAACGGTTATAAAATCGTTTAGAATAACTGCAGGCTTAATGAACTTCTATATAATGATATATACTTTGTTAAAACTGTTTGCAACTTATTTCCTGCAAGTATCTTTAAAACTCACCAAGCCTTTTTTCAGTGCATTCGTGTATATAGATAGAAAATTTAATTTTCTGGAATTTGTTTTTTTTAGAAAAGAGAAAGCTGCCGCTGAGAAAGAACGAGTTGAGGAGCCGATGGCCATGGATGAAAATTAAATGTTCTGTTTTGTTTGGGGTGGTATGCATACATATCAGTAGCAGGCAAACACTCCGTTTCCCGGATGTTAGTTGACAAGGAAGAAATTACTACATTTACACAGCAACCCGATCGAATTTATTTAATCTACATTCACCATTCATTTTTGATGACGTAAGCGGAGTGAACGCGACCCGCTTCATTCTTATCGTGTTACATTATGGAGATAAAAGAGAATCAGTTCCGCATGTTGTTGAAGCGTTTCCTTAATCACGGCGATGTCAATGAAAGGAAGTATTCAATATTGCGGAGAAGACTCCCTGGTCAACTGGATCCCATCAATTTATTATGATGATGATAATGAAGATAAATAAATAAACTTTTCTTTTTTATGATTCTGGTCCGAAAAGTTTATTTTCAGTTGTTTAACAGGATGAATAGCATTTGGGGTTGTCGACAAATTTATGTTTTTATCCATAAACTCGGTAGCAAAACACAACGCACACAATAGCATACATGCACGCGTAGGGGAGGAAATTTTTCTCCAATTTTGTCATTGTTATTTTGTGTCATAAATAAACGTTGTAGTTTGTTTTATGTATATGGTGTTTTAAACAAAAATCATTTTTATTATTGTTTATTTTTTGTGGTATCAGAAATGGCGAAAGACTTGGATCGCCACACACTTATTTACTGGCAAACAAGAAAGGCTTGACTCAAATGTTCCGCGCGTCCGTCTTATCTACTTCGCCCTTGACGCACTTGATGAGTGCATTGTTTAGTTCACTCGACATCAAAATAACTCTGTTAATGTTTTTATTTTCACTGATATTTTTCTTGTGATCAGCAGAGAAAGGGGGAGAGGGTATCTATCTTCTTAATGCGCATTTGTTGATGTTTTGTCAACGTAGTTGATGACAGATTGACTTAAGTACATGGTATGAACTTGTTTTTCACTTCAAAAGCTGACAATTTTTCTTTCTATTCAGCCCCCCTTTTCTTTCTGTTGAATCAGAGAATCGACGAGATAAAAATCTCTCTTATCTTGAAATAAAACAGTGGCTTATGGACTACATTTCGTGTGTGAAGCACCTTGTGTTATTTCGTGCAAGAGATCAAATTGAAACACGCACTTCTTTTAGCTTTTTGTTGCAGTAAAGTTCTTCCATTTTTATCTTTGTTTTTTTTTCAGTACCTTTTTTTATCCAAATGAACTGTATCATTTAAAATGTACATAGAGAACAAAGAAACGAAAAAGCAGCGAAGTGTAAGGCCTATTTTCAATCTTGCTTGTGTTCGCAAGCACAAACAGACCTGAAAAAATGATACAACAAAAATTTGTGCTGAACTGTGAAGGTTGAAAATAGTTCTCACTGCTTGTATAGAATTTTTCTTTTATGGTATATATATAAGCATTTTAGAAACCTACGATTTTTTTGCCATTAGTGGAAAACTTAAATGATAAAAAAACCACGGTGTTGGAAAAAGAACGGACCGGTGTAACAAAAATATCTCTCTTGTATTTTTTACTTATCTTTTCGTGACCCTATCTCATGAAACATAATTTGAGAATTTTGTGTTCACACAGTTGGTTCGACTCTTGTTTATCAAAGAGAAGTGTATATCTGTCAGAAGAAAGCTGTCCTTCACGACAGATTTCCCAGCAATCTTTTGTTATGAGTAATTCCAACACAAAATGCATAAAATACAAGGAAAAAAGTGATTTGAAACACAACACTGTAAAGTGAAACTTTAAAAAAAATTTCTCCTCTGATAATCAGCTGTGTGCACTTTCTCGCAAAACGCGTCGAAAATCGACAAAGCACGTGTGAAAATATTCGATTGAACATGTAAACAAAGTAGTGGCCAAATATTAGGGAGATAAATTTAAAGAGACAGCTGGAAAAAGAAAACCGCAAATCAGATATGTTATTGAAATCTGTTTACATGGTAAATATAATTTATTTTCTTGCTATCTCCGCAATAGCTAGAGTCTATTGTTATTCAAAATAATAGCGCGGAATTTGTAAATGATGGAGGCTTATTGTTTCCTAGGATTATAGATGGCGAGCACTTATAAATAAAAAAAGAATGGCTCTCTGGTGTCGAAAAACAGTTTACTGGCCATATACACACACGAACGACGATGAAACGAACGCGCTTTATTGAAGGAACTAGAAACGATTTTTAGTAAAAAGATTATTGTTGGGTGTTGATTTTTTTGTTGAACATGGTTTCGATAAATGAAATAAATTTTGAAAATGAAGAGACTCGAGAAATCAAGACAAATCGATGTATTACTCGTTCCATGACAGCTAGTTTGAATGAAAGAGTGGCTCTGGAAAACGCAAATTCATGTAGTAGTAAACCAGTTAAAAGAGAAAGAGCGAATAAAAGAGGTAGATGTAATAGTACACTTAACCGAAAGAAATGTCGAAGTAAAAAAAGAAAAAGTAATACATCGTGTAGTAACGAGCCACAAATCGAATTATCGGACCTTAGCGAGGAAGTTCTTATCGCCATTTTAGAACATGTTACAGCTCCTGGTCTTGTAAACATGAGCAAAACGTCATGGTTATTTCACAGGATATGCCACACGGACGCTTTATGGAGACATCGCTGTAAGGTAAGGTTGAAGGCAAACTTTTTGGAATCTTTCTGGTTTCTGGTGCGTAAATCTCAGTACACATTTTCAAACAAAAATTCAGTGATAAATCTATCCATAAATCTTAGCTTGGATAAATCACAAGAAAATGGATTAGAAATTCTTTTTGAGGAATAAGATACTGCCAGGGTTGCCAGATGTTACCTCAACAAACCCTAAGCTAGGATAGGATACTAATGTAATGGCTAAATTCTCATGGTTTTCAATGTTCAATCAGGTTATGTATGTGGTTGTAATTCATGGGACTGCAATGAATAGAGGATAAAGTTGGAAATTAAATTCTATAAAAATTATTGTATTTGGGAAGATGTACTCATTGGTTAAATATCTGTAAATGACGGTTACCATTACTTTGAAACTTATAAAGACAAGATTCATAGGGAATTTCAGTGCCTTGATCTTGAATTGATATAATAATAAGCAATTTAATTTCACTATACAAATGCAAGTTTTACAGTAAAATCATGTGTGCAAAGAATCTCTCTATTTTTTTTTAAATCAAAAGTAAGTTTAATGAATATATTGTCATTTTTTATTGTTTTTATCTGTTAGAGTTTTACCACTCACACAGCAAATTTTTCGCTATCAATCTCAAAATGTTTTTTTCTTGGTGTTAATTTTTTCTGCCTTGAAGTATATATAAGTGAAACTTTGGACAGCTGTATAGTTTTTGTTATGAATCTATATATCTCATGGAAAGAAGGGTGAAAAGCTAAGAAAAAAATATAAATTTCAAATATAGTTTTCAAATATGTTTCATTCTTTGACTAAACGTAAGGCTAAATATTTTTTCAAGGCATAAAAGAAAATAATGTTTTCCTAGCTAGACAATCTTTCTATATTAATGTTTTCAAGTTTCATGTTTCATCACCTTCCTTTTTATGTTTTATGTTATTTTTCTATCAAAGTACATATTTGTTCGAGAAAAAAGCTCACTTTGAACCCCCTGGTTACTGAAACAGTAAAAAAGTTTGACTATATAGTGATAAAGTAAATTATTTCTTTTCATCCTGTATTTATTTATGAATAGGAGGTAAATCTTTTTAGACTGATTTTTGCCTGTTGTGTTTTGTATATTGAAATAATATTTAAATTTTTTCTTTCATTCATTGCAATCCAGTTTCTTAAGGTATGGCTCTTATAAAGATAGGAAAATTGTCTTATTTTGATTCTCAGGAATGATCATATTTTCCAAAATAAAACACTCTTTAGAAGTTGCCTTCAAGTAATATTGGATCAAAGATATAAAGGACGTAGTGTAAATACAATAAAGAGAAAACTACAAATGATAGATAATCATTCTCTCTGCTTTGCCTTGTGAAGTTATTAATGGTAGAAAAAAAAGCTCTCTACAATGCTAGCTTTACATTTCTCTCAAATGAAAATTAAAAATACGGTTTTTTTTGTTTAGAAATGTTTCTATATGATGTTGTACTAAGTGGATCTCACAATCTCAATTACACAAAAGGATAAGAATTCTTAAAGATATCTAAGACCTAGGTGTTTTTTCTTTATATCTCTCTATAGAAAATTTTATTTTTTTTCTTTAAATCTTAGGGGGGTGAGATAGTAAAGTCTATATAAAAGATGGAAGCTCCTTCTATAGACCTTGTACCTAAAATTTTTAATGATGTCAAATAGAATTATTCTTATTCCATTTGTTTTTCATTCAGTTCTCAACAAAAAAGGGGTTAGTTATCAGCCATCTGAGTCATCTATGCTTATTTATTAAAACAATTTTCTTAAATCATTATAAAATTGGCATTGTGTTTACCAACAACAACAAAAAGATTATTGTTAATGATTGATTTTTATTGATCTTATTCATATGGGAAATAATGAACATCAAATTGATAGTTTCTTGACCATTAGCAATTTTCTCCTTTTAATGTACACTATTAATGCTGGTTTGTATTATGAAACTATATCCTCCCATCAGAGCACTTTAAATTACTGTTGCCGACTACATAATAGGCGTTTGATTTGAAATATTCATGTATATGTCATTTCATGTCCAATATAATCACATCACTTTTCATCTTTAAATTACCACATTAACTAAACTCCTACTGTTCTCTAATCACTACGGCAATCATCATTATAAAAGCATTGAATATTTATTCCTGTCCTTTTTGACAGTCAAAGTGAATTAAAATTTCCTTAGATTCCGTATTTGTGGATCAATATGGAAAACCTATATATCTCATCTTATAAAATAAAGTAAATGAGAGTTGAAAAGAAAAACAAAAATATTTGATATTATCTTGCCCAGCTTAATTATATTGTGTCATGGTTACCAGAATTCATTATCAGACCTAACTTTCAATTCTCCATGTGATCCAATTATTCAAAAATCACCTATATACATAAAATTTTGACAAAGAAAATGATCTTTTCCATTCTCTTTCTAATTTATGATTTCAATTTCTGAAAACTCAAGCCTGAAATTTTGTGGAAAATAAGAATGAAAGCAATCTAAGGGGTTAGATGTTGAAGTTCAAAATTTATGAAAAACCTAACTTCAAACTGTTTCAAGTTTTCACCAATAAGATCAAAATCTGGAATAATATATACATTGTATTGCATAAAAACTTTAAATTTTAATGGAACAAATTAGATTGAATCAAGCTAAAAAGGTGTGGAAATAGGGAGAATAATTAATAAACTTCAAAGTAGAATTTATTGCTTCTTATAAAAAAACATGTCGATGTTTTCGCATGGTTTTAATGAATTTTTTTATTTTTTTATTTTAAGGTTGATTTTAACTTGCGAACAAAATGGCCGGAATTCTCATACTTGTATCTCTACGAAATGTTTTTCAAGGCAAATACACTAAGAGATGACCAGAACTTCTTTAAGCCAGTCAGTCAACTTAAAACGTCAGTCATTGTGTGGTATCTCACTAACCCAGTCCCTCCCTGTCATGTTGTCGGCCATCTAACGGCAAGTCAGGTCAAATCAATATGGAGTATTACAGAAGAAGAACTCGAAGAAATGTATTTCGATGATACAGGTAACTAGAAATTTTTTTCAATACAATACTGTTAATTTGTTAGTTAAGTGAATTCTTGTGCTCAATGTTGCTGACAGCCTATGAAGTGTTATTTCTTTTCAGCATTAACAAATATTTTTTACATAACTGTTTACCTCTCAATCTCTGCAAACATTTATGAAAGCAATTTCATGGCTGAACTCCTTTGCTGAACTTTCACCAACATGCATTCCATGAGATTTCAATTTTTGTTTGTGAAAGCAAGATGCTGAAGGTTTCAGTATATTAAAACAGCTGTAATTCTTCAAACAGGAAATTTGTTTGTCAGATAAAAATTTCAAAAAATTTCAAAACAATATTACATGAACAGTTTTTCACCTTCTTGCAATGCAAAAAAATTCGCAGATTCTGATTTGCTTGTTCATAAAATGTTAATAAGATTTTGTTTATTACTAATTCAGCCTGAAGACCAGGCTTTTTGTTTCAAAATAAGAGCTCTGCCTCCAAGCTAGTCATATTGCTCTCTCATCCTCAATCTTATAACTTTGTTCATAACAATTTACATTTTATTTTGTTGTAGAAGATAGACCTGAAATTTTCCCACTTTGTCACTACGATTGGAGTAGACTGTATCAAGTGTTCCTAAAGAAACATGGTGGTGTTATACCCATGCAAAATTACGTTCTAAAAAGATGTTTTCGTAATCGAGTAGCACTAGAGGAGCACTATAAACTATCTCTCCATGCTTCAAGACGTCAAAAATGGTACCAATATCTGGAAGATCGAGATGTAGGAAACCGAGATGCCCTGAAGGCATTGACTGAACACATGCCAAAAGTTACATACATATATATGCTTCATCAGGTAGGTTAATTTATAAGGTGAACCTTTTTCACAATTTGAGGTTCAAAATATGTAGGAATATGTGTGATTTTCAAGGTTTTTGCCTATGCATTTCAAAATTCATGGCTAACACTTCTGGCGAAAAATTTCAACTTGATCAAGTTTCATGGTATTTTTTAATAATTCATGCAAAATTCAAACTGATTTTCATAATTTTGACAAATTCCTCACAATTTTGACAAACATCTTTTGGAGAAAGAGGAAAATCAGCAGCAAGTGTACCTTAAACTGAAATTGGTTCCGCAATAGGGATTTATATAGATATAGGTCCATGACCAAACCAGTGCTTTGTACTCTGCACCTGTGTACTGTTTTAGTGCTAATCTTCTGTCAAAATTTTATTGATAATCACTGGGTTTTTCTTTTTCAGATCACAGCAATGTACATAGACGGTAACCTCAAAGGTGGTTTTCAGACAGTCAAGGCATATGCTGAGTTCTGTGCAAAGTTCAGATCCTGGATGGAAGAAAAAAGCATAAAACTGTGGCCACCAAGAATAGGAGAAATAATGGCTCAAGATTATAGAAGTGCATTAGATTATGTAAACAAAAGTGTAAGTCAAAACTTTTCTTTTCTAGTAAAGTATTCCCAGATTTCCATATTTTAATCTTTGGACATAGTCAACTTTGCTTTATGGGGACCAGGCTCCTTGTATGTGTCATAGAGCTCCTAGGTTTCTGACCAGAGGGGTAGTTTTTCTTAGCAATGTTTAATAAACAATGACCTATATGAAATTAATTGAAATGACTAAGAATGGAATTTCAAACTATGGATTGACTGGGCTTTGAATCCAATACTACCACTGAGTACTCGATTAGTTTTTTAGTCAATTTCTTTAGGATGTCATTTTATTCATTTTGAGCAGCAGACATAGTTTATCTTATCACTAACAAAATGTAATATTATCTCTTCTTTTTTACTTCAGCTGGCAAGTGAGGCAGAGGAAAGAGAGCTTGATGTTGATGCATTTATGAGAAGGGCATCTCCTTTCATTGAAACTTTACACGAGGTATGGATTTGGCAAAATCAACATGGTACCACCTACAGGAAAGAACACCGCTCCTCCATGATTGTCAGGCGGCATGAATGCTATAGGTAGGTTCGAAACGAAAAAATATGAATTCGTTTTGTGATGTTTGATCAGAGATTATGATTTGGTTAATAATAATCGTCCTTTCTCTTTTCAGGAAATATCTTGAATTTGGTAGGCCTGAAGATTTCGCAAAACTTAGGATGTATTTTGAAAGGCGAGAGGTTCTAAGCCACTGGTTGAAAGATAACTTATGGTTGATCTCTGTACTTGGCGAAGGTGTTTTGAGAAGCTTACGACCACCAATGTTGACTCCTGATTATTCGTTTCCAGTCCTGGGGAATGATCCTGTTGCATGCTTGGTTCAGAGGTACGTCATAATTGTTGATTACATCGCTAGAACAATTTCAAGTTTGAGTATTTATTTTCTGGGTCACACACGTCATGCTTAAATTTTGACTTCCTAGGAGAATTTTTGCCCCATGCCATGGCAGGCAAGGGTGATTTCAAATTGCATTGGTCGCAGCCTTTCAAGGTATCCTAAAAAGGGGGTTCCCATTCCAATTTTAAGTTATGACGTGTCACACAGGTTCGTGTGGAATGCTTCAAAAGGGTAACAATCAAGGAAGCAAATGAGATTATGTCGCTTTGGAAATGATTTGATTGGTGTTAGTGGGAAATAATTACAGTTTTACGAACATTGTCATAAATCAATGGACAGACTCCTATAGGTGACATAAACTCTTTCGCTGTCTCAATTGCTTAATTCTCATTTCCTTTGACATAATTTTGATGTGGCTTCTCAAACCAATCAGTTTTTTGTTATTATACTGAAGAGCAGTTAATTGTGAGTGTTATTTAATGAGGCAATGAGATGTTGTGATTTCAATTAATTGCAATTACCTTTGTTATTATGACGATATGCTATGTTATTTGAGCAACATTTGAGTTCCTTTTTTTTCGTCTATTTACTTTTTTTTCAACTACTTTGGCGCTTGTTGGGAAGTGAAGGGTTTTTGTTCGCGAAAATTGACGGTATGCATTCAATAACAATTTAAAGAGAAGAAAATAGTTTTTTTAATAAGGGTTATTAATCATGAATATTTCTATTCTTTTCCTCCCATAATTGCTCTTTTCTTTCTTTGTTTACACGTCCAAATTTCACACGCGGCGGTACTAGTTTCACCGATCAAATAGCTTTCAATGATTCAATCAAACAGAAAGGGTTTTATTTGAAGAGCTTTTTTATTCGCGTGTTCACACAGTCTTTACGTGTTTTGTTGCCCTTTCAATGTGTGTTATTAAATTGCTGTTGTGATGTGGAGAGAAAAAAAACCTTTCATATTTACACTTTTCCTTTGTAATTTGTTATTGCCTAAAGTACAGGACAGCGGGAAAAGTCTTGAAAAAACTTCTGCGGAGAAGTGTATTTCTATCATAAGCAATACACTTTTCCATAGATGTGTTTTGGTGATTTACCAAATGAAAAATGATTCTTATCTCCACCTATTCTATTTATTTCAGGTTTTTGGAGACCGGCCTGTTTTCCGATTTCAACAAGATAAGGATGAAACTTTCCGAGCTATCGTCTATGCAAATTCACGGGTTGTTCAAGAAGTCGCAAGCTCTCGAGTTAGCAGTAATGAAAGACGCGTCTATGCTAAGACCAGACGGCTTTTTCCCAGAAACAAGACATTCACAACAGCAACAACATAATGTAGCTGTGGCTGTCGCAAGGCAGCAGCAACAAGCTCAACATGCTCGTATGCATCACCCTCCACCACCTTTACAGAACGCTCCATCGCATATATTTTATCCACATCAGCATAGTCGATTTCTTCAATGTCCGTCGCACCATTTTAGGTGACATCGCCAAAACGACTTCTAAAGTTGGCAATTTTTTTTCCTCTCTTCTTTTTTGCACTAAGGAAAATCTATCAGTTGTCAAATAAACGAAAAGCGAAAATAGTGCTTGACAGGACCTGCCTAGATCTTTACAAATGATTGTTTTACACGAAACAAGAAAACCCCCTGGCGGGGTTTTCTTGGTAACCTTTTGTAACTGTGATAATCAAATATCCCAGGAGGTTTCTTGAAGTGTTAGAAAAATAGTTCTTAAGAAGGCTTTTTTTCTAAAAAGGGATTGATTTAAAACAATGACACATATGACTAAATATTTGATTTTGCTAATTCAATATGGCGGCAAAGTTAATGAGTGAGTTTATTTCGCCTGAACAATAACACGATTGAACTTCTTATCTGTGTATTGTGAGTGGACTTGACCTTCTATTGAATATCTTGTTTGATGAGCTATCCATGTTTTTCAGAGAGTTGAGAAAGTCAAATCTTTTTGAGTAGATAAAGTGTCTGTTTTGACTTGTCACACACACACAGGCATTTGATTTGACTCATAAAAGAAAGTTAGTTTTTCTTTCTCGGTTTAAATACATAGTTAGGAGACGTTTGAATAAATAGACTTCGCGAAAAGAGTTTGTAATTTGTTCCGTCAAACAACAAGTTAAATTCAACAAGAAAAAAAAAAACTTTGCCAAATATAATGAATCAAAAAGAACGCTTCAAAGTTGAAAATAAAGGCTTACATCAAATTTACCACCAATAAGAACACCCATTTAGTAATTGTAATACATGATAGAAATGGTTTAGAAAAATTCTTTAACTAAAGTATGATGTCTGGGAAGGATATCGGAAGCTTTCAAAGTTTTTGACAAAAAAAACATAAATTGTGTTTTTTTTGCACTACTTTTGCCATTGTGCCAACTCTAGTGCCAATGTGCAGTTAACTAGAGTCGGCTAAAAAAATGTTACCGGTCTTCCGGTTGTTCAGATACAGTAGACCCTCGCTAAGTCATACCCCGGATAACTCGGACCGATTTCCAATTCCCCTTGGTTTTTTTATCACTATACCGACTTACTGAGAGCTTCCGCTTAACTCGGACATTCGCTAAGTCGGACACCTTACATTTGCCTTGAGGGTCGGAGCTAACGGGAGTCTGCTGTAAATATTTTTTAATAGAAACTCACGAACTGCTTGGGAAATTTGAATCAGTTCATCGCCATCGTAACCTTTTCAATTTGAAAAGTACATACTGTATTTATTCAGGTTTATTTCATACACACTTTGATGAATTTGAAGAAATAATATAAATTATTGGTAGTGTTTGTAATTTATTTGTGGTGTGTCTTGTGCTTCTATAAGACTCGAGATATAATGTAACTGGGTCATTCTCGTCAAATGTTTCAAGAAAATAGACGACTCCCAAATTCATTTTTGTACAGCCCTGTCTCTTTTCTATGGCGACAAAGAATAGCTACATTTATTGTTGAAAGTGTTACAGTTATTATCTTTAATTTATTTAATTACAATTAAACAACAATCTCCTGGGACCTCCTTTTTAGAGAAAACAGCCTGAGAAAGAGGCAGAGCTGTACAAAAAATAAATTGCGGAATCGTCCAGAGGTTTTAAAAGAAGAATGCCGCTGCCTTTTCCATTGCGGGTCACGGTGCCCCAAGGTAGTGACCTGGAGATATAAACGCTTTTTTTATAAGAACAAACCATATAAGAACGTGGGGTTTCAAATGTCAAAACATTTAGAACATGTTAAGAACATTTGAAGGCTTCAAAAGGTTATTAAGTTATTAAGAAAATGTTGAAATTCAATGATTTCAACTTGTTTTTTGCCATAATTGAGAACAATTGAAGAACGTTTGTAGGCCTACTGAAAGTTGGATGTTCTTATAACAAAAACGTGTAACGAATCACTTGTCATGTTTGACTGAAAAAGGCCTAGATTTTACGTTGATAGTTTGTTATCCGCTGACTCAAAACGGGTTACGTTGTGTCATCTTTTTATGATTGTACAAAGACATTGTATTATGAAGTATAAATACATTATATTATAAATATTCTATAAATATATTATATATTATTATTATGATAGAAAAAGGCATCATTTAGAACAAAACGAAGACTTGTATGAAAATTTTGTTGTTTTTGTGAGAGTTAATTTTTCATCATTTTTGGATTTGGGATTTTAAGAGAACATACATTTTTAGTTTGTTTTCATAGATATGGCCTTCATAAACCTATAAAATTAGTCAAATTAGATAGATATAATTATTGCTTTCGAAGTTATATAATATTTTCGATTTTTTCTAGTCAATTAATAAACGTTTTCGTTAAATTAGTTGATCTGATCTGATAAGAATCTCGTAAATAGCAAAATTTTAGTGGCTTATGATCTGTTAGGATTAAGATAATTATCGAGAACACAATACGCTAAATCGATTAGGAGTCAATTTTGCAATTTCGGAAAGGTTTATTAGGCCAATTAGTTCTAGGTTTTTATTTTGCTTGTATATTCTTCCTTATTTTTAACGAGGAGTTTTTGTACATATTGCAGACCAGAATGAGCTATTCTAAAGGTGTTGTTTTATGAAGTTTGAGATATATTTATTTTCATATTTGAAACTTCTGATCACTTGACTATTTTTTCGTTTTTTGTCGAAAAAAGAAGTACTTTTTCAAATAATACTAAAATAACTGGTATTTTTTCAGGATCCCAAGTTTCAATTGACCATGGAATCTTGTATCAACCTTCAGAACGCACTCGACTTTTTGAAAATGATCAAAATTTCCAGGGATTTTCACAATATTTCTCACATTTTGAATTTCAATTTTAGAACACTGGAACGAGAGAAACTAATTAATTTTGGTATGGAAAGAAAGCTAATTTTGCAGGCTTTCAGAAAATACATAGGTTAATCAGGATGGTTCCCAAGCATTCAGAAACTATAGGCCTTCAAAGGCATAGATGTATTTTAGTCAAATATAGACGTATATATACGTTATCCGCGGTCTAAGGATTAAGGAGAGGTAGTGGAAATTTAAAAACTGTCCAAATTGGCTTAATCTTGCTAGAAATAAAGCAGGGCATCGAAAAACTGTTAAAATTCACTATTTAATTTAAAAAAAAAATGTTCTTTAACCCTTAGAACGCACTCAACTTTTTGAAAATGATCAAAATTTCCAGGGATTTTTTCAATATTTCTCACATTTTGAATCCTAATTTTGCAGGCTTTCAGAAAATACAAAGTTAATCAGGATGATTTTCAAGCATTTAGAAGCTATAGGCCTTCAAAGGCATAGAGGTATTTTAATCAAATATGGACGTATATATATACGTTATCCGCGGTCTAAGGGTTCAAGTATGAACGTTTTTTGTGTAAGGCTAAACAAAGGGGTTCACACTGGTAAGGGATATCATTTTTCACTTGTCTGACCCCGAAGGATTGAAATTGGTTATGAATTTCTAAAAGGTTTCTTAAAACTCCCTTACGTCTCTTCAGATTTCTAAACTATTTGTCGGGAAGCTTCAGTAAATTAGATTTTCCTTATGAAATACTCAGGAGAAATTGTTTTACTAGGTATTCTATCTTTCAGAATGGTTTGAGATTTAATCAACTAAGAAGTATTTTCTGATGAGCTAACATGACAAAAATTGGCAAGCAATAATATAAGAAGGGCTTTAATCGCTAGAAAGGTCTGTCATCTTTACTGGTTTTGTATTCAATATTTCCTTGTATCAGTGTCCGTGGTTTGCTAAATTCGTAAAGAACTTACCCATATCTTAGCTAACACACTCAACTCTTATTCCATGTGAAAGCGTTCTTTCGAAAAGATGGAACGAGCAGTAACCAGCAGTAAGGGGTTTAGATTTTTAGAATGCAATAATTAATGAAGGTGTTCAATATCTTAGACCTTTTAAAATCCATGTTAAAGACCGACTAAAGTCCCAAAAACTAAAAGTGCTTGAAAAAATGATGAAAATTTATACAATGACCAATTGAATGATGCAGGACATAGGCCCAATTTAGTCCAAAAAATGATGCAGGTAGCCAAATATTTGTGTCTAGCATCATTTAATTGGTCAGTATACAAATTTTCATCAATTTTCAAGCACTTCTAATTTTTGGGACTAAAATGAGCAGGTGGCAAAATTTTGGGATTTGAACAAGATATTCATTCACTTTGCTGGTTTTTTGGTGGTTGCTG
>JAUBWS010080854.1:0-26358 GCA_032270445.1 Darlingtonia californica
ACATCACCCCCTGTTTTCAAAGTTGTTTACAAAAAACTCCTCCTCAGTGTATGGAACCTATATACACGCGCGTAACCTATTTACACGGGACCCTATATACACACAGATGTTCGAAAGACTGGTGGAATTTTCCCGTTTTTTTACAACAAAAATTGCTTTATTCCGGTTTTTTCCAGTAAAAATTCGAAAAATTCCCCACTTCGTTAAAAAGCAGCCAAATGTGTGTGGAAGATGCGTATGGTGGTACTGAAATCCGTGTGAGTCTGATGCTCAATGCGTGAGAAAAGGGCGTACATTGATGCGGTATGTTGCTGGTTTCACTTTGCTCAAAGAATAGAGAAATTGTGACCTTCCAAGCGATTTGGAGTATATAGCCTTTGACCGATAAAGTATCAGTTCAGTTGACCGTTTATTGACCAAAATGTAAATACGAATTTGACCGTTCAAAAAATAAAATTAACCGATAAACAACCGTTTCCTTCATCATAGTATTGAACGGTCAAAAATAGACACCCATAGCCACTAACCCTTTTTATCGGTTATTTCTTTTACACTAAAGGGAAAAATCGACCAAAAAAACGGTTGAGCAGGAAAAAACAGAAGATTGAAAACCGTTTTTTAAGTCGTAATTGTTTGTTCAGGTCCAGGGAGGAAAAATTCAATGTTATTCTCATCTCACGCAAATGGATTTGTATGAATTTCCCAAAAAAAGTCGACGTCTCTGGCAGGCATTGCCTATATATTTTGGCATCCGTGCATATGATATGCACTCAAATAAAAACTTACTGCCCAATTAAAAGTTCCCCGGACTGATAAAACAGGTGGCAGAATTAACAATTACCTGGGATTGCAGTCATATCAAAAGTTTTATCAGTTAACTTTTCCTCCGGACGTCCGATCCAACGTTCACTGGTGCACGATGTCAATGATCATGAACTTTGCACGGAAAGTTCAACTTTACTATGCCTGTACTTAAACTACATCTCCACACTGTTGCATCGCTGTGCACTTTACAGTACCTGATTAGCTTCGAATTTCTACGCGCGCTGTTCCAAGAATAATAGAGATATCATATTAGTTACTGACGCACAAAGGCGTTGAAGGTCATCTCAAGATGTCCCCGACGAGCTCAGCCCGAGCTCAATGGAAACGCTGGAGGAATGAAAAAGTTTCCCGATTACTCATAATATGAAAATTCCGATATCCCAATTAAACTATCCCGATTACGGTTCAGCTGTAATATCTAATCTCCTCAGTCAATTAGCGCGCGCCCTAAACTGAAGAAAGGGGAAGAAAAGGAAAAAGCTGGGAAAAGAAAGCTAATGTTCTGAAAATGCCAAAAGCAAAGCTCAGTATTTCTTCCTGTACAGTACAAAAACTAGATGGAGAAAACATAATCATAGAAACTAAGGTAAGAGCTGAAATTCTATTTGGTTCAAACGTTCAAGAACATCCCTACCCTACCTACCCCCAAGTAAGTCATGCCCCCACCCACTCCACTGTGTGTGCCGCACCTGTGTATGAAAATGATGGGTGCTGCTATACTTATAGTATAGTATAGTATACGCCAGATATATCTGGCGTTGACTTCAATGTTAATATGGTACATTGGCTTGCAAATAGAAGAAATGTCAAAAAGTGTTTTGATAGCATCCAAAAACTGAAAAAAGAATGAAAATCTCTTTACTTCAGTCCAGTCACCAACGTACAGTTAGATTAGGAACACTATATAACCCAAATGGGAAATTATTGCTGTAATGGGTAACTATTTCCCGAAAGGAAATTTTTTTCTCTTTGAATTCAGCAATTAATGCATATGATATTTCAGCAACCTTTTCTTGCCCGAACAACGTCAACGTGAGAGACAGGGGCAAAATTTAGAACAACTCTGGAAAACTTGATTTCTGTATTTTGAGCTCAATGGAAGAAATCTGATTTAGGTCATCCAAGAGAAAATTCCTAGCTACTTTATACATCCTTACAATACCAAATTTGCAAGCAAATCAAATGGATTTTTTGCTCCCAATAGCTACTGAACTAACGTATGTAGGTTTAGGCAGGCATAATTAGTGTGTATACTATGGAAGATGACTACAAATACTTGGCTTTTTTACTGTAAAGACTCAGTATAAAACTTGCTCTAAAATAGATAAAACCTTCTGCAGCAAAGGAAATTAAATACAATGCACATTTTTTGCGGTAAAACTGTACCTACGGATCAGGGTACTCAGCCTTACTTAGAGTACGGCAATCAGGGTGCTTACCTCAATTAGGATGAGTGTCCTGATTGGTACATACCGTAGAAGGGGGCGTCTTTGACACGTACAAGGCGAGATTGACATACAACAAAGTCCAGCTTCCAAATGTCAACAAAATAAAAATTATAGATACCAAAGCAACTCGTCTGTTAACCAAATTGTCAACTAATCTGTTTTTAGCAACAGAAACTATACACGATATAATATACTATATAATCCCACGCGCCACAGCTCATTGCACCATTATGGTAATGGTACAACAATGCTATTCGCGTGATCAAGCTAAGCGGGGAATGGTCTCCACATATGCGCGCGTCTCGAATGTCTTTTTGTATAACTAGGCTAGCTCCCAAAAGTTTAATTCGTAGCATCCACGCGCTAGTAAAAAGCAGGTTCCGGAACTTTCTCTTATTTTGAAAACAGAAAGTGTTGTTCAGTACACTTGTAAAATGGCAATGTGAAAACCTGTGGTATAACTAATTGGCTTATAACGACTTTTAACTTTTAATTGTCTCAGGTGAATTTGTTTACTTTTTATATTCGATGTATGAGGCAATTCTGTTTTAATCTGCAACTAAACTGGAACATGTAAACATTTGGTGAAGTTTTAAAGTGCAGACCAGAAAATGTTGTTTATTGTGGTGTGTCAATCTCGCCTCATATGTGTCAAAGTCGCCCCTTTCTACGGTATACAGTGCCGTATTAACTATGCTATCTAAATGAAAAATTTTAGCTCTTGTTCCAAGAAAATCACCATTGCTTAATTATACAGAATATAATGATGCCTTGTGCGTCTTATAGAAACTCCTTATGTAAGATTTGACATGGACCACAGAATATACTAAGGGGTTATACTCACATATTGATTTTTCCCACGCGTGGTGTCAAAATGACGTTAATTCTGTGACCCACCCACCCCTTTTTCTAAAAGCAAAACCCTGTTCCACTAGTCAAAAGCAGCCAACAAGGCTTTTTTACAAAATAGAAAGTGAGAGTTATATATGATAGGAAAAGAAATAGAAAATGAACATTTTTGAAGACTGATAATTCTTTCTACAAGTACAGGACCCTGGACGAACCATAAACATCGTCTGGGTTGTCCGGAATTGATCGGGATGTCAATCTAACCTATTAAAATACCGGAACATTGACTGGTGCTGTACAAGGGTGTTTTTTAATGATAATTTAGACCAGTTAAAAAATTATCATACCTCTAGGTCCTGGTGCAACGTCTATAGTATTTCTAACCACTTGACACACCAAATGATCCCAGGACTCCTGCTGGGTGGTACAGGATCGTTTAGGCTTGTCAAGAATTTCTAACCTATGAACACCCCTCAACCACCACAAAAACCCAGACAATGTTTGAGGTTTGTCCACGGTATAATTGCAAGTACCTGCCTTTTCTTGTAAATAGCTACTGATGCTTGCTTATCTCATCACTTCCAACTACACACCATATGTTTTGTTGTAACCTTCTTTCAGTAGATTTTCCTAGGCAATCATAGCAACTTACACTAACATTTTTTCCCGATTTTTTCAAGAAAATTCCCATTACCCTGATCTTTCCAAATAAGAATTCCGATTTTCCCTTTTTTAGTTATGTTTCATTAAGTAGAACAAATATTGTGATTATAATTTTTCATGAAGCAATCTATTTAAATCTCAATGTTTTTATTTTATTTTTATTAGAATCTGAAAACGGGACAAGATCTTTTAGATGAAGTATGCAAATCAATTGGGCTAGAAGAAGAGAAAGTTTACTTTGGATTACGCTACCATCACCCAGCTGATGGAAAGGTATTAAACAAAGGTCATAGTTTCAATTATAAGACTCCATTAGCCAGACCTGTCTGACAAAATAAAACAAAAAAACATTTGGGAGGTCTGTCACAAAGGGCATTCAACAAAGAACAATAATTTTAAGATCATTTTCGTGCCAACAAACACTTAGGCCTAGCAAAAAAATACTTTAGTTTCCGGAAATGCAGGTGACAAAAAAAAAATTCACCCGGCCGGCCGCATTTTACTTTTTTTTATCAATTTTATGAAATTCACACTTAAAAAATGCTACATGAAATAAGCTCAGCTTGGTCTTTTTCACCTATGTCGGAACTTATGTATGTCTCCATAGAGACGCTTCTACAAAATTACTTTCTGTATGCTTCGTTTTTGCATATAATATTTGTTGTGCAAGGTTTAGTTGGTTTAGTTTTTTTCTGGAGAGAGATATCAACATATGCATTTTATATTCTTTTCTTTTCAAACAATAGACAGCAAATAATATTACAATAAAACACGAAACAAATATATAAAAAAGGTTCTTATTTTTTGCTGCTTTCTCTCTCCTTGTTAGCTTTAGCCGTCTGTACTGGCCCTCGCTTTAGCACTTTCTTTCCGTTGGCCTTGCACTTGTTACACGAGTGCAAGGCAACAAAAATTGTATCGTATATTGAGCAATGCGGCCAGCTGGGTTGTGAAAAAATTTTCACCCGGCCGATTTCTGCAAACAAAAGTTGTTTTTTTTAGCCTCAGTTTATTATTATTTTTTTGAAAAATGCTTGGAGATAATACGTAGTACCACATGATTAGCCAATGAATTAAATTGCCATCCTTACTAAATGTGTTTTTAATGATACCATGAAAGGCATAAGATCATATAGCATTCGTTTTCCTGTTTTGAATATGACAGGTAGTCAAAGCATTCTAAAAGGCTTTTAGTTAACTTACTGAGGTACCACAGACCATTTTGCTACAAGATTCACAAATTTTATAAAAAAGATAATATGTTCCTAGATAGTAAAAGGCTTTATGGGAAGATACTGTTTTGCATTGTCATGTGTCAGCACAACCCACAAGACAATTTTCAACCATTTAAACTAGTCTTTCAGGTGCTACAATATCATTACCGATCTGTCTCCAATAAAAAGTCTTCTTATAGTCTATTTTAATCTGATTTTAATAGATTTTTCTGTTACGAAAATGAGTTACAGTAGCAGCCAACTTGAGCCAAATTTAGCTGATTATCTGAATGTAACAATTGAAGTCAATTTTAATATAGTATTTTCAATACTTTATTCTTCCCACAAAATATTATTTAGATCTTAAATAAAATTGAGCTCGTTGGCCAAACATTATATATCTTTTGTATTAATTATTTTTCTTTTTGTTGTTAGATTTCATGGTTTGATACCAATAAACCTTTGCAAAGACAACTAAAAAAAGGTATGAAATAATGATGATATGTATCTGCACATTTGAAATAGTCTTGATTCTCATTGGTCAGTTGGTGGGCAAGCAAAGAAATTACCTTTGGTTTCCACGGGTGTGTCGGTGGGTGGGTTGGTAGAATGTAATGCCTCAGTTGGCTTGTCTGCAATACAATACTGCATCCATCTTGTTTTTAGTCTTCTCATTTTAATTTAACTGTTACAGTATGAATACTCTGAGTAAATAATTTCTCAATTTGAATAAAAGATATCTGTGTTAGTTTCAATTTTTTGTCATCATTTCCAAGTTATATATATGTTTGGTTGTACATTATTTGAAAATGTTTATTTGGTGACTAACTTGATGATAAACATGCAAAGAAGCAACATTCTGTTTTTGTTAAAATTCTCTATATATACATATTTGAAACGTTTCAACGAGTTGCATCTTTCATATGAATTCACAATTTCAGCATCTCACAAGCTCAATTTTGGAGTTCAGTTTTATCCTGCAAATTACCATGAAATTAAACATGATTTTACAAGGTAAGTTTAACTTTTTATTATAGTGTGGTCTGGTTCTTTCTGGATTTAAGCATTCTTGATAGTGTCCCTCAGATTTTTTTGGTAAACTTTAGATACTGGTAAAGCTTAGTATTTTTAAAGGTATTTTAGGAACACCTACTCAAGGATTTTGTTATCAGCTTCAGCTGTTATGTTGTTGTAATTTTCATGATCACTTTGGCTTTTTCTTAATGAATTATTATTATACATTAAAAAATTTATTGTGTTCACCATAATAAACAAGAGAATGAAACTCGATGCATGTTTTTATTACGTTGACATATATAGCATAAGGTCTGTTTTCACAAAATAAAGCCTATTCACTTTTCGTTTTGCCAGGTGATCCTATTCTATAAAGAGTTTTACTTTTAAGTTCATTGTTACCTGTAATAGTTGATAGAATTATAAGATTTTTGGGCCTCTCCTGAAAATAATACATGCATAATAATGTATCTTGCGCTTTTTCAAAGCATCGTTTTTCATTTTCCAGGTATCAATTTGTATTGCAAGCAAGAGAGCACTTTCTGACAGGATAGTAAGAACTTTTACTTTCATTGTATATAGTCCATTTTTTTCGAATTTTCTTGATCTAACTTGCTCACACTCATTGTTTCTGAGACTAAATAGAAAACAAAAAATAAATTTTAGGCTGCTCTCTTACTTTTTGATTATTTTACCCACCCACATATTACCAATTAGGGTCTACCTTTTTGAAAACACCTCCAGGGCAGCAAGCAGATAATAATATAGCGATTGACAAATTTCACTACCACATTTTTAACGTCATACGAACGTTGGGACATTTAGATATTTACAAGAAGAAATTTTTGACTCAACCACAGAATTAAAATCCTATGAAATAGAAATAAAATTGAAATAGAAACTTTCACAATAATGACACTGGTAGCAACCTAGCCTACGGACGTGTTTGTGGATTGGAAAATTTGCCTTTTGCTCAATTTATAAAGAGTTTAAAGAATTGTTTACAAATTTTGTGACTGACTGTGAATCTGGTTCACTGTTATGTATTGCTTCTGAACTGATTCAAATCGTTTTATGGAGATTTCTGGATAAATACAGAATTTCGTTTAATTTTCTCTGAACATTTTTATACCTTCCACAGCTCTTGTAAAATGACATGCACGAACCATCCCATGATATTGTTTCTTGCAATCCTTACTTGTGAATCATGTGTTATGGCTGGACTTAAATGATTGTTTGTTTGCCGTCATCCTACCGACTCTAATTGAAAGGGCCTGACTGAAAGACTTTTATTACTCAAAGTTCGACCGAATATTTTTTTTATTCTTCAACAATATGAATAATGATCTTTAATTTATAGTAAGATATTTATTTCCAAGAAAAGGAAATTTTCAGCGTTCGTTCTCACAAATAGCATGAAAATTGCGACAAAAAAAAGTTTTTCCTGACCGACCGACCGTACTTTTTTTCTTAGAGTCGGGTGACGGCAAACCAACAATCATTTAAGTCCAGCCTAATTAGTTTTGACACATTTAAACATGTCGCTACAATTAAAAACAATTATTACAATAAAAGAAACTGTTACATTTAATACAGCAAGAGTAGAGTATCTTATTACAATAATCATATTGCAACTTTTAACATCATTTTACAAGATGGAGATATTGAACAAATTCAGGGATCTGGTTCCGGGAGCTCTTAAGTCCCAGAACTGTATTAAAGCAGTACGGAGAAATCAATAAAGACTTTTGTGTGAAGTATGCAAAGAATCTATTCACATGAAATTTACAATTCTCAAAAGTTCACAGCCAACAAACGCTGCACATAGACTTCAATTGATTCTTTGGGATCTCCTATTAAATCGATATTGAAGTCTCCGACGATGATTAGAGTGTCCTGCCATTTGGTGTACACTTTAAACGTTCAAATCTTTCCAGCCATTCAATTTTATCTGGTTCGTTAGAACTATTAGAATTTCAACTATTTTAAATTTTATGTGAATGGATTCTTTGCATACTTCACACGAAAATCTTTATTGATTTCTCCGTACTGCTTTAATAGCAATAAAGTATAATATGGATGTAAAATGTTTATCGTTGTTTTCTTGTAGCAGAACTGACTTTGTGTCAACGTCTTTCTTAACCTGACAACACTCAGGAACCAAAACGTTGTCGACTAACTTGTCCAAACATTTACATTGTAACAAACAACTATGCATGTAGTTATTTTGAAAATGTGAAAAATGCTAGTATAAGTACAGGCAATGTTTTATGTTAATTTTACTGATTTTCTTTTTAGCTGGTCGTGTTCTGTTCCCACTGAAGCATTGCTCGCTTCATACATTGCCCAAGGTGTGTTTTTTTTTCACAGCAATATGCATGATCGAAAACTTTTTACACAAATCTTTTCCTGGGATTAATGGGCATTTCTTTTGTATCTCCTTACAGCTGAATTTGGCAATTATGATGCATCCATCCACGATACAACATACTTAAATGACCTTATTGTCATGCCAACCCAGGTAATTTAATGTAAATGAGCATGTTACATACTTTAATCGGAGGAAACAACGCGAGACAAATTTTTGCGGGTCAAGAAATCAAAAAATTTCGCAATGCTAATTTTTGCAAAATGAGTTCCTTCAGTATTCTATTTTAATTCTTGACTTACGTCAAGATCGCAAAAATTTCTTTCGCATTGTTTCTCCGAATAACGTATATTCTTATTATCCGAAAAAAACATTTTGTTGAAGTTTCAGTCCTCAATTTAATGTTTGTTAAGATCTGGATTTAAATACTGATCAAAAAGTCTCATTATCTCTTAACCTTATTTCGTATCAGTTTTTTTTCATATCATATATTTATCTTGTGCATTGTTTTCATTTGATATTCTTGCTTTTTTATAGGCAAATGATTTCATGGAAAAAGTGTGCAGCTTTCACCAAAAGCATAAGTGAGTATGAGTTCTTGGAGACTTTTTAACCCTAGCAAGGGCACCTGTCAGAAACATAATGGTGCCTCCAGCTTGAGGCTAGGCTTATCTGACAACATTTTCGTCAGACTAAATTTTTGCGTTCAACTAAAGTGAGGAAATCTCAATTTTTCAAAAACGCGAGTTTAAACGAGAATTGTACGAATCATAGTGTTTTTATTAATGTTTCAAAGTAATGAAAAAATTTGGTTGGACGAAATTTTTTGTCACCTCTGGAAAATTTTGTCACTTTTGTCCTACATTTTTTTGTCAGATAAGATATAGGTAGTACTCAGATAAGAAAACACTCAGTTCACCTATAAAATGTATCATTCGATTGTGGCCCATTAGATTCATTCAAATCCAGGAAAAATCTCAAATATATACATGAAGAAGTATTGAGCAAATATAACGGCAGCTGCAGTTGACCGAATCTGCAAGAAAATTTTGTGAAGTACTGTATTTCTACTCTGATGAAGTTTGTTTTGCGTAGTATCTAAACAATTACCCTATTCATGTATAGAGATTTGAAGACGAGTGATGTTGATTGGTTGTATTTGGATAATGCACGGAAGACTGGTCTTTATGGCATGGAACTTTATGAGGTTTCTGTAAGTTATATTTCAAGTACTCTACGGTCTCCGTACATTAACCGCTTCTGTGCTAGGAATTTCCAACATTCTTGGAATCTTTGGACATAGTCTATTTCTTGACCAGGGATCGCTCCCTCGTGCATGTATCGCCGAGCTCCTAGGTTCGTACCCCGGGGTCCAGGATCGTAAAGATTTCAAAAAGTCCATTTCAAAAATATATTTTCCATCTGTACTTAAGTGGTTTGAAGGTATCAAACAAATTTTCGCGGAACTAAATTTGGCAATGCATAGATTGTTGGATGAAACTCTTATCCTTAGAACGGCATCCTTGACCATGGAAATTGGAAATTTAAACCCAATTTAGGGACTTTTTGACAGGGACTGGAATTTGAAATTTTTCGTTGATAACGTTGTGATAAATCTGGGAAATATTGAATTGTGGCCTTGAAAACCTGATTTTTATCGTAAAAAAATACTGGTAGACCTGTCATGGCCCCTGCCAACGCCTTCAAGGCTTTCAGTTTTGACAATTTTGATAATTTTCATTGGTAAAATTGAAGCAGAGGCTATTATGGGAAAATAATTTTATAAATAAATAATTGTTTGCCTTAACTTTGAAACCCGTAAATGTGACATGTATTTAGTGAGTAGTGAACCCTCCGCGATTTTAGCTCGGAATGGGCCTATCCTACGAGAGGGTAGGAAATCACAGCGCTTACCAGTCACTACAGCCCCAATGTTCGCGACACATTGGTTTATAGCAAGTCAATCATCTACACGGGAGAGCAATTTCACTCTCCCAGGCGTAGACTTTAACAATATCCTTACATACCATAGTGCCAGCCTACCTCGTGAAACACCTACAAGGGAGCCATGTAGAATTTAATAGCACGGCGATTTTCGCCACCAATAGTTTCATGGTGTGGGGCTCGAACTGGGAACCTTGCGATTCGCAGCTGCGACCTTTAACCACTCGGCCACGACTCCACCTGTATGTAACAACTTATTAATGAACAACAATGTCTTCTATGATGAGTTTTGTCTTTTTTTCTGCAGGATTCTGATGATAACATCATGAAACTTGGTATAAGCACTAGTGGAATCCATATCTTACACATGAATACAGTACTTCATACATTCCTATGGTTAGTGAAAATACTACTAAACATATATATAGTCATTGAAGTCTATTTCAAAATACCTGAAACTGAAATTAAAAAAGCTTATAACTTTTTAAATACTGAATGAAATTGAAAAAACCTATAATCTGTAAAACCTAATAAAAGTTGTTCTTCTCCAGAGGGAGAAAATTTTAAGATTCGCACCATTCAAAATAACAGGTAACAGGGAAGCAAGTTTTGATTCATGTAAAACTAAAAGCTTTCCCTCCCTCCAAAAATTTAAAGGCTGAGAATAAGAACTTAGTTTTTGGTATTGCACTGAAATACTCACGCAAAATTTTCTGCCAAAAAGATACATTTTTATCATTGGGTGAAATGAAAGATCTCAGCATGCGTCCTTTTCCGAACGCTTAACAGGCAGAATTTTATTTTGAATTAAGACCTATATTCTCTTTGATCATATCTAACTTTTTTATAGGCCAGCGGTCATCAATTGCACATTCAGGAAAAGACAAATTTTTATCAACTTGAAAGTTTGTGAAAAGGTAATGCATCCTAATGTACAGTGTGTCCTAGAAAATTCTGCCCTTTTCTTTAACCAGTTCTAACTTTTATAGGTTGGTCAAATTTTAGTGATTTTCATATCATTTAACATGATTTGATTTAAGCTTTTTAAAGATATAATATATATATATATACTTTTAATGGTTTAATAAAAGACACTTTTCAAGAGGAGGGTCCTATTTTCCTAGAAACACCTCAGGGCGTCATGCACAATTGATGGTGATTCGCTATTTCACTACCGTAAGCCTCGTAAGGGAGTAGGGGCTCACGACTCTGGTTTACGCGTCAATCGCCTTAACAAATCGGCCACGGCCTCAGGAAATGTGATGTGATGGAATAAGCACTACGTTAAAATGCAAGACATTGTATGAATCCAAACAGTTGTACACTGCAGTCCTTGTCGTTCTCTTTTGTAAATTCTTGATTTGGTTTTAAATGAATTGCATTAACTTTTAGGCTGTTACCGTTGCTTTTCTGGCTTCAAGCCGAACAGAGGCTAAGAGAATTGCTTCAAATTGTGGTTTGATAAAACATTTCTCTATGTAAGTAAAATGATTATCAAAAACGTTGAATAACGTTCAATGTACGTGCAGATCACGGCCAGATCATGTCTTTAGTATTTAGCAATTATCGTCTTGTTTGTCAAGCCGATTGAATGTTATTGAGTTTTTAACCTCCAGTTTTTGCGAAAACTTATTTTGGGAAATTTTTGGCGATGGAAATTTTCGCAACCATTGGCTAATTTTCTCATGAATTGAAGTTTTCTTTGGGTAGAATTTTCATCAGCAGTGAAACATTTTATCAATTTCTTTGATCTTTTCCCGGCTAAATACGCCGGCTAATTACGTATCGCGTTCTAAAAAGGGTTAACAGCTAGATTTATTCAAAGTTATTGTTACAGCAATTAAGGGCTACTAATTATTTTTTTTCGATTTCTTCAGTCATGGTAAACGAAAGATTAAAATCAAAAGGTAACTAATTAACTTAAGTGGATATTTATTATCGCATATTTTGATGAAAATACAAACGCCTATCCCATTGAGCAAAATTGTGAAAAACCCATGTGGCGGAGTGTTTTCCATTTAAACGGCAGATTGCGTGCCGTTTAAAAAGAAAAACACTCCTGCACATGGGTTTTTCACGATTTTTCCCATTGGGACTAACCCTTTTTTTCAAGATAAAAGAAAAAATGAAAAGAGTAATTTTTTTTCATTTTATTGTATACGTTTCGAAGCTAACATTGCTTCATGATCACTACAAATGAAGTACGATTTCACAAAAATTCTACATTATACAAAAATACTAATTGATAAAACATGAAGCTTAATTTCCTAAAACTAACCCTTTAATTAACTCGGAAAATTTCTAGATTTTGAAAATCTTTGGACATAGTCTATTATGATGACTGAGCTCCCAGGGTCCAGGACCATAAAATTTTCCTCTCAGTCCCGTCCAGTTAACATGATATTAGCATTTTAAAAGGTCAAAAACCGTAAGGTTTATTAAATTACTTATTTCTTAGTGAATCTAATTTTAATTCATAAGCTGAGGCAGAATTTGCAGAGAGATCTAAATAATGCTTCTATTATAAGCCGATCGTTCTTTGTTAAAAAGTGCACTTTTACATGACGTCAACTCAAACTTTGGGTGTTTTTCATAATTTTAACTACAACTACAAGAGTTGAAAAAACACCCAAAGTTCAAGTTGAGTTCATGTAAAATTTTTTGCAAGCAAGTACACTTTTTTCAGAAAGAATGATTGGCAAAATAAAGCGATTCGATTTTCATTAAAATTCTAAAGAATTGCGTAAAATTTTGTACCTTAAGGGAAGAAATTAATGCGGAAGAAAAGTTTTCGCAATTAAAGATTGCGAATCGGCCACCCAGTCTTGAAATTGCGGAATTTAAATTGCGAATCTGCCAGTTTGTCTTGAAGATATGGAATTAAAGATTGGGAATAAAAACAATGAGCGTGCTTGTTGCCGCAAGTACAAGCCATTTTTCAACTCCGCAATGTCTGCTAGCTGAAAAGCTCAAAAAAAGAAAGAAAAATGAAAAAATGCCTTTATTTCCTGGGTGGCACAAAATATTTAAATGTCACTTTTCCTGGGGATTTATAAGAAAAAAAGATTGCGAATTTATGTTTTTTTTTCTTCAGGGAATCGCGGAAAAAAAGATTGCGAATTGTGCATTTTTCCACGAATTGCGGAAGAAAAGATTGCTACCTCTTGCTAGAAATTTGGAAAGAGAATATTGCGAATTTAGTCAAAATTTGCAGTTATTAATTCCGCAATCTTTTCTTCCGCATTATTTTCTTCGCTTAAGGTAGTTGCAAAAACCTCTGCTTTCCTGCCTACCAGGTGTTTCAAACTCTCCTGCTGAGATGCAGTAATCCGATCTAGAGTAATTTCGACTGATGTGGCCTGATTTAACGAGGCTCTGAAAATGTGGCTGTTAGGTCTTATATCTTTCCACGGACAAATAATCCGTTTCATAAGCAGCACTGAACCGTACTCAGAGAGAATCATTGTGGAGTTCAGATCGGCAAGGCACTGTCCCTTGTGATTAGTAAAAGCCCTATGTTGAGAAGCGTTTTTATTTAAACGGCACGCAATTGTCCCCATCGTGGGTTTTTTTCTCCATGATTTTGCCTACTGGGGTGCAGCCTGTATGATAGGTATAAAGTTTCCGTGCAGTTTGATCAATCCTATACTATATCATGGTTTATTTTGTAAACTTTTTAGGAAGAAGGAAACAGCACCATCAGACACTTGTGCACATAGTTCAACTGATGACGTTGTCGAAGAGAAGGAATTTTCTCGAATTGACAGCAAACGATTTTCAAGGAGGTTCCTCAAAGAGAAAAGTAAATAACAAAAGTTTTTATTCGGCAGACTTACTAGGTTCTTCCCGAGATTATAATTTTCGATATTGTACCATGGGAGCTATAATACGATGACGCGATTGCTTAAAAACTAGCTATATATTTTTAATTGGACAGTTCAGTTAGATATTAGGCTTCGCCTCGTCCAATATTTTTCATAGTGGGTTCCTACTCCAATAGTCCAATAGTATCACCTGTAATGATTGCACTAAAAGATGTGCCAAGTTTAACAAGGACTAAGTCTTTAAAGGGGACTATTCGTTAACCCAGAGTAGTTCTAATGGGTAATTCATACATTTTTTGAATCCTCAGATATCGGGGATTGCGGAAGTTTTGGTCTTTTTGGCTATTTCCTAGACACTTTTTAGAAAATCCCTGTATCGTGCACTCCACCACAGTGTTTTTTTACTAGTTTTAAAGGTATTCTCGGGTACTTTTAATAAAGTGGCTCAACTCCGGTTCATTTGTTTTCATGTCTTTGATATTTTCCATTACCATAATTTTCTAAAAAGTGTCCATGACATTCCCCAATATCTGAGGATTCCAAAAGTGTATGAATTACCCATTAGGACTCTTGATTAACCAAAAGTGCCTATTTAGCGAGATTATGGGATTAGGCCCCCCTGGCTAATTTCACAATTTTTCGATCAACGGCTCAGTAGTAAGAAGGGTGATCCAATGGTTGCGAGTTCAAAAGTCGCTCATGTTGTGCCATATTTAGTGTAGTGAGCTGACACTGTTAATTTTTCTGACGTATCTTCATGAAGTCATTACTGTAAACGTATAGTTGCTTCAAACATATAAGCGGAAGGGTAGAAGAACCAAATGATGACGCAAAACTGTCGAATGTTTGTTGTTATTTTTCAATATTCTTTGATAGGTTCACTGACGTTAGATCTACCAATATCACCAGGTACAGACCCAAAGTAAGTTGATGTTTTTGTGTCTGATTCCTTAGATTGCTAATTCAGTTCTTTATGCAACGAAATTGACATACCTATGGCTCTGGAATTGGCCTAATGGCAGTTTTAGTAAATCTTTAAATTGGGACATCTTATTGTTTGGTACCGTTGGATCGCAAGTTTTATGTAGATCAACATACTAAAAGCCTCAATTTAGTCCCTTAGGAAAATTTTTGTAACCCGAAAACATAGATGGGGTAGTTCTCAATGCCTCCCGTCCTCTTCGAAAGTGAATTTTTGAAATTTTGAATTTTAAGTATTTGACTATTCCAGCAGATAGAGCATGAAAAGGAGATAAGGAAAATGGGATTTTTGCAATTAAAGACCAAAATATTGCCGTTTTTGCCTATTTTTGCCTATTTTCTTTTTCTAACTTCAAGAAGTTTCTAATTTTGACTAAAAAATTTGGTACAAAGTCAGTTTTATAAACGAGTGGACAACTGCATACATCAAATTACGTTTTCGTGGTGATAGCATCTTTCTTTTTCAATCATTAGAAATGACAAAGAGGATTTAGGATACACCGGTGATGTTTACCTTGGTTATTCAAGCAAAATGCCAGTACCAACCATTACAGAAACAGCACCATCTGAACAAAGTTTACCTGTTAGTAGTGCCGAACCTTCTCCTGTAAAGGTAATTTTACTATTCTATTGCGGCGAAGACTAAATATTTTTCTTCAACAAAAAACAACGAAGGCTAGACTTTTATTTGATGGATGTACGAATAAATTGATGATTGAATTTGATTATTTATGTAGGAGAGGTTCTTCAGTTTTTCATAAATTGTTATCAATGAGGCTCATGCCTTCCTGGAAACATCTCAAGGCATCATGTAGGATTAACAATGATTAGTGAATTTCACAACCGAAAGCCTCCCAAGAGTTTCGAACTCCGGACTCCGGTTTAAACGTCCAACACCTCCACCACGGTTCCTAATTCCCTCATTTCAATGCTTCCCAGTGGACAAAATCGTGAAAAAAACCCATGTGGAGGAGTGTTTTCTATTTAGCCCTATTCAGCCTAGGCTTTTAAGGGCGGTTCAGGCCTAGGGGGGGGGGGGGGGGGGGGGGCCCCCCCCCCCCCCCCCCTTAACTTTACTAATATTTCTCATTTTCTAATGAAACTAAACACTCTGATGCAACATGGTGTAAGGAACATTTGTGCTAAGTTTCGTATAGATTGAGTCACGTGATCAAGAGTTATGTAACAATGACGTCATAATGTGCTCTACGTTCAATTTCCTATCAATTGATATACAATATAGTAACATTTGAAAATTATTAAAAAAAAAAAATTTGACATTTTGGACCACTTGCCAATCTTTTGATCATGCCGCCATATTGACATTATATTTCACAAAAGAATTTTCATCAAAACTTTTGCAAATAAATCTTCAGAGCTAAAAGAATAGCCTCACAATGCTTGATATTTCCCGAAAATTTTGAAAATATCAAAAAACGTTTTCCCCTACCAAACTTTGCAAAAGTTTCACCCACTAAAAATCTGAACAACGGTGGAGTTCAGTATGGTTGGTTACCTTAAACGGAAAAGGTCTGTTCATGAATTTTTTGTGCAATCTGATTTTCCAGTTGACTGAATCATATCATTAACAAATAAATCGATAATTGAGAAATCTCAAATGTAATTGTGCTAATGTTTTCAGGGGGTTCAAAGCATACCTTGCATTACTCATTTTTGAAACTTCTAACCTCCGTCAATATTCAGTTAAAAAAATTGAAAAAAACACTTTTCTAACTACGACGTCATTAGCCAGAATAATTACAGTCGTAAAATCACTGAAACAAAGCTGGCGATTTACACAAGAAGCCTCTGAACAGACTATAATCTGGTATTTAAAGAGTCCTGTCCGACTTTTTTTCTTCTCTTTTTAGAAAATTTCTCCACAACGCAAGGCCAAGTCTTCTTCTGAAAATAATCGTGACACACCCAAACATCAGCCTCCTGAAGTTGACGGTGAGAAGGGAAGTAAGGCTAGTGGAACTGAGGAAGAAAACGTAGAAATTATCGAAGTCGTCAAAATCGATTATGTAAACGAACATAAGAACTCCGTCGACGATCCGAAGTCGTCTAATAATGATGTGACTAATACGGAGGAACAAGAAGAAGAAGTAACGAGCAAAGTCGTTGAAATCAAGATCATTGGATCGCCCAAGCAAACCACAAAGGAGGAGAGTAAAATGGAAGATAAACAGGAGGAGGGAGAGCTGAAATTGAACGATGCTGAGAAAGAAATAGAAAAAGATGATAGCTGTAAATCGATAATGGATCAAGAAGCTTTTGTCATTTACGGGAACGAGACAATCGAAAGTATCGATGACTCGAGTTGTTTGCGAGAAAATATTGATGACAACGGGCTGACGCTGTTGGAATCGATAGAGAAAGAATTGAACGATAGTTTTGAAATTGTTAAAGGAGCTGAAGAAGAGGAAAAAGTGGTTGCATCTTAAGGAATCGAGGTGGTTGTAGACGCTAGTTTTTTTTAAAGAACTTTTTATTTCTGCTTTTCAATTTGTTGAAAATTTGAGCTTCGTGGTATTAAATATTTAGATTTTTCAGTGCAAATAGGTTTTTCAGCAAAGTATATAAAACGTACAGCACATTATATTGAATTCTGTATGTGAAAAGTACATTTTTAACCAATTTCTGTTCCACTTAATTTTTTGTAAGCTTAACTGTGGCTTTCCTTTGTCCCTCACAGAAAAGATTATGCCTGAAAATCAGTTTTCATCGTCTATTCATTTTTACGTATTCATGCTACTATTATTTGGAAGTCACATTAGACACGTTGTTTTCTGCCTTGTGTTATTATTTTTACTTTTTTTATAGAATTTCCGTTAATGAATTTAACTAGGCAAAAAAACAGGTGTCTGAGCTGAACCTTAGGAAAAAAATGCTGGAACTTTGCGCGTAAATTATTCAATTAAAAACTAACTTTTGATTATGAGTAACGTGCAACATAAACGAAAACGAAAGAATTTTCCTTTCAATGTGCGAAAAATTGTAAGTTGCTTCGAATCAGATTTATGCTTATAAGAAATTAGGGGAACAGATTTTCTTAACTGGGGTAGTATATAGTAATAAAGATAATTAGTAGTGTTTAAGATGTATTTAATTTATTTGTATAAACCACAAAGCACCAACACCAACTACAAAGATTAACTTTTCAATTTATTTTTCTTTTGTTTGAAATTGAGTCATAATTGATTTTTTTGCTGAAAAGGTGGAGATTTTACATTTTCGTTTGACGGAAATTTGAATCTTTTGTCATTTCTGGTATAAACAAATAACAGTTATTTTTCAATGTAGATTTATGACGAAACGTTTCAAGGTGAATGTGACCCGATTCTTGTTTAGCTTACAGCTATCGATTAGGCCGCCTTCCATTGTGTTAAGTGTAACTTGTTTCTTTTTAAAAGCACAGCATTGTTATTTTTCATTAAAAAGGGTAAAGAAACAAGGTTTTATTGGTTACCAAAATTTGCCTTCAGATTTTGGGTCATAAGTAAGGAAGAAAGATTTTAAAAGTTGATATGGTCAAGCAAAAAAAATTTGTAAACCAGACTTCAAAATGATCAAAATTCAAACTTCATATTTTGACTTAACCTTTTCAAACGGGTGTTCATGAATTATCACTGCTTTTAAGAAATTGTAATTAGGAGTTTTTTACGATTTTAAAAGATTTATTCTTTAAAATCTATTGTCAGTTTTATCAGGGACGTGGAAGAGATCCACGCCCCTGGTTTCATTATTTATTTTTATATTTTTGCAAATGAGATAATCATCTTTATAAATGGAGCGAGAAGGCGTAAAATCAAGAGTCTTCCCGCCATTTAATCCAAAGTTGTAACTAGGCAAATTCCATTCCAAGCCAAATGCAGTGTGGCCAAGAATTATTTCAATTAAATTTCAGAAAATGGCGTCCATATGTTCTAGGAACATAATGAAATGTCTTGCAATTCATTTATTTCTTAATATGGCATACTAAGACGCCCTAGCAAATAGAGAAAGGTCCTATTTCGCATTATTCGAGTTTTCTATAGAAACGATTGTTACTAGTGTTTGATTAAGCAAGCAAAATATTGTCTCGATTTGTCGTTCTTCCAATCACTTATAACAAGCATTTCTATAGAAAACTCGAATAATGCGAAATAGGACCTTTCTTATACTCCTAGGGGACAAAAACACAAAACATTGTCTGTAGAGAGGGATCGACAAATTGTTTCCAGCGTTTTATTCTTGGTAGCCCAGTCGGCCAGAAGTACTCTTTTTCGAAAATGTTTTGTTTGAATGAGAAAAAAAATTAAATAGCTTCAAGTTTAACTGATTATTTGAAAACGTCGTATTTTATTTTAAACGAGTGGATAAAAAAAATAAAACAGTACTTTCACCCGGGTTTTTTCATAGTCGACTTAAAATGATCTATTTTTAACTATTATTAAATTTCAATTCAGTGTGTTTTATAGCATTTATGACATTGAAACTGTTACCGTTTCCATGAAAAAAACATTCCAATATAGATTTGAAGCCCATTTATGTTACTTTTTGCGACAAAGTAACATTTTTCACAGAAAAATCTTATCGAAAACATGTTGTTGAGTAATTATAACACTATTTATTTTGAAATTCCGTCGGGGAAAAGAGAGTAATTTTTCAAAAGTGACTAAATTTTCCCCCGACTAAATTTTAACCCTGTGAAATTTTCACCCGATTTTTTTCCCCGATTAGGTATGACATATGGTAACGATATGATGTGGTTATTTTTCCCAGGATAGCCTACTCAGTTTATTATTTTTATCTAGAAACTGCGTTTTTTTCTTTTTATTTAATATGAGAAAATTGAGCCATATTGTATAGTATTTTTAGGATTGTGCCATATAATACAATTTCTGAGTCGTTTGGCTCGTTCTTTAAATTATGGGTAACATTAATTGTAGAAACTTTTGCGAAATTTCGATTTGCCCTGTTCGCGAACGTTTGCCACGAAATTTTTAATAACACCATTGAACAAAAGGTTTTTTACAGTAAAAACACATTATTCAAAAATTATGTTGTTTTTAACTTTGTGCACTTAAAAAAAAGCTAGCTCCAAAGTCAGAAAGTTTATACTATAGCTTCCATGGACAATTTACACAACCACGTTACACGCTTTTTTTTTATAAGAATAGGCAAATTTTGATCAGGGTGAGGAATATTCTTATTTTTCTATTGTTCTAAACAATAGGCCTATTGTTTTCAACATGAAATCTCACCCTGGTATTCTTATAAAAGAAAAAGCGTGTATATATTTATAGTTTGAAAAAGCAATGTTGCTCGATCACACTACTCAAACCTAGCTGGGAATATTTTTTTTCAATATATATACATTGCCCAATCTGTTACATTAAAGGGAGTTAGTTTTGGCAAAAAAAAAAAATTTTCATGAAAATATTCAAACTTTTTTAAATCTATACAACGATACAAAATTTATTGATTTGCATGGAGTATTAAAGAAGTTACCAAGTTAATTTAAAACAATTAGTGCAATAAACTTTAGTTTCTACTCCCGCAAATACCACGAGCAACTTTCCCAAGTTACTATGTACAAATAAGGCATATTCGAGGATTTACAGGAAATACAGACAAGAACAGATTTAAGTATTATCTAGATATTTTTCCAATAACATAGCACTAGAAATGGTATTAATATGATTCAAATCCGTAATGAAAAATAAATATTGAAAAACAAATATTACAAAATCTAAAATTTAATATAAATATACCGCATTTAGATTCACCGCCTTTTGGGCTGTTTTGAAAGCCCTAAAATGGAATTCTATACAATTTGCGACAGTTTTGTAATCGAGGTTCGAAGCGAGGTCACGTCCCTGGTCGTACTGACGCTAACCTGGATTCCGGTTGAGTGCGCTCGAATTTTGTGTTCACATTTTCCGTTCGATGAGGTTTGGATGAAAGTTCCCAGTGGGAAAAATTAGTAAAAACCCTATGTGGAGGAGTGCATTGCGTGCCTTTTAAAAAGAAAACACTCCTCCACATGGGGTTTTCACGAAAACTAAAACAGGATAAGGATTAAGATCTGGAAAAGGGTAAAAAATATCCCCTCTCCTAACGAGAGGCCTTGAGAGGGGAAATTTCAAATCATAAAAAAGGGATTCATTGCTTTTTCAAAAATTGTTGAAAATTGGTCTTAACCACTTCTATGCCGGGAATTTTTAACATTTTGGGAATCTTTGGAGTCCTAGGTCACTACCCAGGGGCCCAGGATCGTGAAAATATTTAAAATCCCATGACAAAAATATGTTTCACATTGGCACTTAAGTTGTTAAAACCTCCTCAATTTTAACTGTATTCGAAGAAGAATCCCTGCCGATTAAATCCCAACGGGAATCTTTAACTTCTGTTGCGTTTCACCGGAATCTAAAAATTTCATTTGTGACTAATCACAATTCCCCAAACAACTAAATTAATCTACACTTTAAAAACAGTAAATAGGTAACTAATAAAAAAGTTAAAATCTTATTCAAACCTAACCGAAAAATTACAATTGTTTACATTAACAGAAAAAAGCAATTTACCGTGGCTGTTTTTTTTTAGATATAAACTTTTTAAAGATCAGTAACCGTGCCTAACGAAATGGGTCCGAGTGTTTTCAGAACAAGAGTAAAACTAGTCTATATATAGGGCTTTTTGCCCTCTTCTTGGTCTATAAGGTAACGTCCAAAATCGTAAAATACGGAGCAAGCGTAGTAGCAATTTCTACCATAACAATAGTATGACCACAACAACATGAAAAAAGAGCCAATCATGTCACTTTGTTACGCGCACTATTAACCAATCAGCGTGACGATTTTTAACAATCGGAGTTTATTGTTTATAGTTTCCAGGCTTCTAAATTACTTACCTTTGGACGTTAGCCTATAATCCAAGAGGAGGGCAAAAAAGCCCGGGACGGGTTATCGGATAGACTAGAGTAAAACTAGCTTCATACAGCTAAAAAGATGGTATTCGAATTTTTATTTAAGGCGAAGTTAAACTCTAATATATGAAGCACCATAGTCAAGGGCTTGTGATTTTAAAAACTGTCTGTTATCTAGGAAGAAATTTTCATTAGCCAGTGTTACTGTCTCAAATGTTCCTATGAAAAATTAAAACACCTAACTATAAAATTAAATTTAAATATTTCATATTGAAAATAATTTTTTCGAAGCTATTTTTCTAATTTTTATTGGGCGCTTCTGCCTACAGACAAACAGCCCCCGGGCGTTAGATTGACAGGCGTATTTTGGAAACGAAGCTGGACATACTAAAACACAAATTTCTCCTCATTCATATCAGCCAGTTTATACACATTCAAACAATACATGAGCAAAAATAGTCTCTAAATTCTTTAAGAAACTTTTTTCAAAAGTTTCGTTATCCAGTAACCTAAACAGTTAGATCTGTGAAAATGAAATATTCAAGACGCAAAAAAATACAGTTTTCAAAGCTGAATAAAGTTGCATAAAAGCAAAATAAACAGTTCAGACTATTTCGTATGATGACACGCATTGGGTGGTAGGGTGGAGAGTGCAAATCCATATTCAAAAAATGATACAAAGCTAGTAGCTTAAAGAAAATGAACTCGTACAAGTAGAATCAGTGCTCTTAATACGCTGAGTCAGATAACTTAAAAACGGTATTAAACAAAGAATCTTTTCCTTTTTTCAGAAAAGCCGCTATTCCGGTTGCGATTGACCATACTTGGATAAAACTTAGACAATACGAATTCCGTGAATAATTTTGAAAACAATAGCAAGAATTAAGTAAACAATGTTATTTAAGAAGTCAGGCTGATGCCAGCATTCTTTAAAGCAATGGAACACTCTATCTTATACCCGTATAATTCGAAAGGTAATCATTGTATTTGTATTTGCAAACAATTATGTCTTTAAGGCAATACCACCTGATTTTTTGAGACTTAACTGTGTTAAAACTTGCTCTACCGTTCAAAGATGATCTGTTTCACGATTCTTGTACCAGGAATTGGTATCTGAGAATGACATGGATTTTGCAGCACCGTCCACTCTTTTCCACTTTTTCCAGACAATTCATTATTGCTGATGCGCTAACTCTATTCTTCCGTATTGGAACAAAAAGAAGGCCAAGATTCCGTTGACAAGTGTTCCCACAATTCCAAATACGGAAAAGCCTAAATAACCGTACAAAAATCCACCAAGAGTTGGCGATATGGTGCGGATCAATGAATGCGTTGCCATAAGCAAACCTAAAAATAAAATAAAAACAAATTTTATGGCTGCAAGACGTAGAACAAAAAGAGAAAAAAAACCAAAAATCCCCGCCCCACTAATAAGCACTTGGAAGTACCGTTTTTACAATATATGGAATACTTTCGGCATAAAACTGTCATCGAGGATCAGCTTTCCCGGGCCCCGAGTTTCACGCTTTTGTCAGACCCTGGGTACTGAAAATTCGCCATTCACAGTTAATTTCATAATGTTTCTTAAAGGTGAAGAAGCCGGCATATGACCCTTACTTCTAGAAAACAATGCTGATGTAGAATTAACAAAGCTGTCCTGGGAAAAATATGCGTTCCAATTTTAATCTGATTTGACCAGAAATGCTCAGTGAAAAAATGAAAAAAGCTAAAAATTAGGGTACATCAAGTTCCAGTATTTAATGATCACGCAGTAAATGCCGAATAATGCTTACCTAAAGCGGCACCTGTGTCCTCAGCGGGCACAATTTTCGTAACCACGCTCGTTAGTATGACGCTTAGCACAGCACCGGCACCTGTTAGCGGCGCTAAGACAACAACAAATTGTCCAATGCTCGTGACGAAAAACTGGAAATGAAAAAAGAAAAGAAAAATCTTAAGAAATTTGGAAGACAAAAAATTCAAAATGTTCGTTGATGCGAAATCTCTACAGTAAGTAAGTAAAAGTAAGCAAACATTTATTTCAGTATATATCAACTTACTATACCAGACCTACCAGATAGTTTACAAAACTAGTCAAGTTATAGGCCACCTGTATACAGATGCAACTATTGCCGAGGGTAATTGAGGTGTCAGCTCTATTGTCATCCATTACGAAAATAGTCCATACCCAGTTGAAGCGTTCTCAAACTTTTAGCTCTACACTGGGTCCACCAGCACAGCTTCGGAGCTATGATTAATTTAGATGACTGTATATATATAGAATGAATCTCAGTTGTTACTAGAATATTCGGACTGTTGTAATTGTGAAGCCAAGCATATTAACTGAATCTTTCTTTTATTGTTGTGATGATTCATTTTCTCACGTTTGTAGCAGCTAATGATATGTGCAATATTCCTTATTTTCTACCCGGTAGATTTGATATTAAGGTCTATTTTACAAGGAAAAAAGACACACAAATAATGGCCATTTTCTTGGTAACTTACCATTGCGAAGTAGGCTAAAGTGATGACAACGATAGAGTATTTGATGAGAATTATGTCTTTATAGCGTTTGGTTAGAAAACCAACCAAAAAGCCTTGTATCAACTACGAAAAGAAGAGAATGAAAAGAGTTAAGCTGCCATCTATCTTGGACAAAATAAACAGCAGAAAAGCAGAATTATTTTTCGAAAATGGTTTTGATCATCATGGTTTCCAAAAAAAATATATTTCAAGATACGTGCCATGAACATAGCGCAAAGTGCCAACACGACTAAAAAACGCAATGAACAGAATTTGACACAACTGGACTGAGGTGGGACTCGAGGTAATGACCTCCGGATTACCTAGAACACTGCGCTTACAAACTATTAAACTACGCAGCCCATGTTTCAACTTCAGGGACTTTCCAGGGCATGTTACAACCCTCGTTATGCTTCTATTAATTTCAATTGTTTTAGAAAAACCAACCAAAACCGACATAACAAATAAAAAGTGGAGAAAAAAGCTATGACAATTATTCGCGGTTTGGCTCAAAAGGATGTAATCCACGAAAGTTTTATCCCGTAATAAAGTATAAAGTAATAACAACCTCGGAATGATTTTTCCTACATCACCCTCAAAAATATGAGATTAGTAGTATAAATTCAAGAAAAATAATTAGGATAAGGTCGAACCAACGGTACACTCACCATTCCTAAAACTCCCACGTAGGAGAGCACCAAACCGTTACTCTGTGGCTGCAATTTGAAGTAATTCATCGCTACGATGGAGAACATGGATTGTAAGATGCCAATAGGGATTGCAGAAATCACCTTGATGGAGAACAGGAAGATAAAATTTGGCACGGTAAATATCGCAGAATATTTTTGGATGTCAAACACTTTACCCGAAGATTCCGGTTCTGCAAAAAAAACATGAATTGATCAGATGCTTGTAAATTCCTTCTACACATTTAGACATTGCAGAAGAAATTTTTGCCAATTTCACCACGGAGCTAATGACTCCTCAGTTCTAAGCTTTAGCGGTTGATGGAATCTGCAAAGTTTCTGCGCTTAAGCCAATTGTTAAAAGCTTTCTCAAAAAGTGCACATCATTTCAATAAAAGGAGCTCTGTGGAGCCGTGGCCGAGTGAAGGTGCTGGGCGCTTAAACTGGGGTTCCGAGTTCAAATCCCATGCGAGGCTGCCGGTAGTGGAATTTAACAATCACTGCTAATTCTGCATAGTGCCCTGAGGTGTTTCCAGGAAAGCAGGAACCTCATTGAGAACAGTTCATGAAGAACTGAAGAAGCTATCCTGGGTAAATATTAAAATAATCTATTCATTCATTCATTTATTCATTCATTCATACAGTCATTCATTCAAAAACACTTCCGACAGAGACGAAGAATGAAGTGTTAAATCTGTTGAAGTAGGCCTTTACCTTTCTTCTCCGAATTCTCATCTTCAACTTCACCTTTTAATGCTTTCGTATTGCCTGGTATGAACAAAATCACTAACAAGATGCTAATGACAGAACCAACCGCCGCGGACGCAGCGGCAGTCTGTTCGGAAAAATGTTTCGTTATGAATCCACCAAACAAAGGTCCGATCGTCATTCCAACACCGTACGACACTCCAAGACGACCGATGGCGGACGCACGTTCTATGAGAAAAAGAGGTCAGTACAAGTTATTGTACAATGATAAACAAGATACAACAATCTTGAAATGAAGCAGTAGTGTTTATTTCCTTGAAGGAAGTACTGTTTTAAAATTTCGAAAATTCAAGTTACGGGAGGAGGGGGGGGGGGATACTTGCGTCATGAAAGCCAGG
>JAUBWS010080855.1:0-12590 GCA_032270445.1 Darlingtonia californica
TTATTCAAAATCAAGTTTTTGAAAATAGAATTTTCGTCACTTTTGTCCGACGAAAAATTTTGTCCGGCGAAAATTTTTTCCGACATTTTTTTGTCGGATAAGGTATACTACTCGATCAACACGCAGCTAAAAATAAGTAAAATGTGCAGTCACATCAAAGCATATTTCCTTTTAATTCGACACCTGAAACCCTAATGACAGATCTGCAGAAACAAACCACAAAAAATAATAGCCACTTACTACATTTCCTGATGGCTGGTTATATTTTTGTTTCCACGCTGAGCTGCTGGACCGAGATGGTGGTGGTGGAACTGGTGGTGGTTCATCTTCATCACTTTCATCCGCTTGCGGTGTGGGTTCTGCTTTCATTTCTAATTCAGGTGGTCTTATTGATCGAAATCCAGCTGGTTTGTAGGATGAGCTACCACTACTTGGCGGTTTCCAAACATTGTTATTTCGACGTTCCAAAGACCCTTCATTGTTATTCCGACGTTCCAAAGACCCTTCTGAAGAATTACTGGGTTCTTTGTGATGTCTGTATCCATTAAATTGAGGTTTATTGTCTGTGGTTATATTCGGACTTCGCTGTGGGGCTTGAGTTTCAGCCATACCAAAACTGTAGGTTTCTACGCTTGGTGACTGATTATAATCATCTAGCATATGCGTAACATTGACTAGTAACTGCGGCTTCTCTATGGGATCTTTTTGATTTTCAGCTTCTGCCAACCTTTCTAGCTCTTCATTTTCCCTTTGGTATTCTTCACTACAGTGTGGATGCCAGATTTCTGAACCTTGTAAATACATCTCTTCACCTTCCCCAAACATATCCCCACATTTTGCACACCTTGAACAATGTGGATGATAATGTTTTTCTCCAGCCTGAAAATGAAATCAACACAAGTTTTCATTATGTCTGAAATGAAAACTTTATTGAAGGTTACAAATCTTTACAACATGTAAAAGGGGTGCTATGCCACAAATTTTTGGTAAGAAATTTTCCCCATTGGCCATTTCATTTTAGACTTTCTATTTGTTAAATGTAGGCACTTAGGAATTCGATTTTATTATCTTTCTAACGCAACAATCTTAGGGTGATTTTTTAAACAATTATTTTTATCTGGGGACAATGCAAAACATAAAGCTACTGGGATTGGGAGTAGTAGGGATGAATTTTAGGAAGATTTAGTACAAATTTTCAGTCTCTGAAAGATTTCAGGGACAAATTTTAGAATGAATCTAAAAATACGATTTGACAAAGACAACATATGGAGGGACTTTGTAATATGATATGGTGGTACTTACTTGTAACACTTTTCCTGTGATGTATCCACCACAACCTGCACAAGTTACTCCAAATTCAGCTTGATAGTCTTGCTCACAGTAAGGTACACCATCCCTAGTCAATAAATATACACAAGTCACAATTAAAAATATAAAACAATGTAGTCAAATTTGTGCAGCAGCAATCAAAACATCTAAACCTAACTACATATGGAAAAATTAAAGGAGCAAGAACAGCCATGTGCAACTACTACACACAAACAAAACTCCTTCTAAAAACGTATATGTGACAGCTAGCTACTATGAATGAATTTTAGCCTCCAAAAACACTTCAATACAAACCTTCCCATATATTCTCCAGCAAGTAGACAGCCGCATTTGTGACATGTAAAACACCAAAGATGCCATTGTTTTTCAAGAGCTAATAATGCTTGTCCACTTTTTATATCATTGCCACATCCAGCACAGCCTGAAATTAAATGGAGAGTCACTAGTAATTAAAATTAATAACAGTCACTACCACATGCTACTACAGCAACAATTGTGAGCAGTCTTTCAGCCTAGCGTGGAAATGAAAAACATGCCTTAGAAGTTAAAAAAAAACTGGAATTGTGTATCTATTCTATCAGTGAACTGAACTGAATTTTTAGAACATACATTGGCAATGTTGATTCAACCAGAGCCTGATTTAGGTGCACTTGGGCATGTATATACTGTCTCTGCCCTGAGACACGTGCAATCGCACGTGCACATACTGGCACACATGCAAAATAATTTTGCACTATATTTTTCAGCATACAATCGTCCGTGTAAATTTTAAGAAAATATAAAGAAAAATATGAACAACGCTTCACAAGAAAACAAAGCAAATAGCTCGAGCAAAAATAGCTTGATCTTAGCTCACGAAATTTTGCTACATTTTCTCCACACTTATTACCATCAGGGATCGAATTTACGTTTGATAAATGATTTGCAAGTTTTTGTAAGATCAAATTTTTTTTTAGAATTTGCAAATCACATTAACCTATTTGTGAGAGTATATAGTTTTCAAGGTAATTACACAGTGTTTTGTTATCATTTTTCAATGTTTAGCAAATCAACACCATGAACAGCCTTTCTCAAACAAAAACATTCTTAAAAAATTATTTGATGGTTGAAGAGGGGAAAGAGGGGAAAAGAAAAGTTCTAGTTGAAAACAAGATAAAAGGACATAATTTCAGCAAAACTTCCTTTTTTGAACTACCAAATGTGAAGAAACGTTGGTGATTATTGAAAATTGGTCAACTTTGGATCATAAAATTCAAAATGGTCAAATATGTTTGTTTTTATTTGTAAAAAAACACATTAGATTTTCATATGTGGTTTTTTAAAAAAAAATTGAAGCTGTTTTAAAGTAGCGGTTAAGCATGAATTGAATCCATGCCCATTTGGTTTATTTTTGGAACGTTCCAGTTTTGTCAAATAAAACAATTTTTGGTTCGCTTATTACTAAAAACAACTCGCAATTTACAGAATTTTGTAAATACCCTTAGGAAAAGTGTTTATACTGTACAGTAGATCACACGTGCAACTAACTAAAATTTGGTATGATAGCACTTGCAAACTAGTTTACATGTGTGATTTGTAGCTCTGTTCTGCTTGAAATCTGTTATTCCCAGCAGGGTATGTATACATATAGCCGAATTGATGTATTTAAGTTAGAAAAACTTTCAATCATCAATAGAAAATAAAAGTATCTCTATACTTACAATTTAGTACCTCTTCTCCTCCAGATACAGAATCTGATTGGGATTTTCGTTGATGATCATCATAAGATGGTGGTGCTGATCGATACTCAGTATCATCTTTTCCTGTGTTTCCTTTTGGTGAAAATGATTGGTCACAAGATTCACAAAGAAAATCTTCACCATCAAAAATAATATTAGCACCCTCTGGAAAAACTTTGCTGAAATGAAGGAATACACCAAATTTTATGAAACAATTTCAAATAAATAATCCAACACTGCTTTTTTAACAAACCAATAATTTACATGTTAAAGATAAAGGATATTCAGAAGACTTATCAAGTTTCTATCAATGTAAGCTTCAGAGCAACCACTCAAGATCCAGAAGACATGTTACTTGGAATCAGTTAGCTTATCTAGGGTAGGTGCTTAAGCAGGGGCATACTGTGAAAAATAAAAGGGGGAGGGTCGGATTTAATGAGAGGGGCACAATTTTTAATTTTTTTTACTAGCTCGGGATCAAAGGAACTAAAGCCCCGGGTGAAGCCTGTTTTATTTCATATAATATGCAAAGTCGTTTATTTATATGTATTTGACTTGCAACCAAGTGAATAAATGGATAGGCTGAATAAACTTTACTAACCCACATCGATGACATCCAAAACATTCTGGATGGAAGCTAGAATCAACAGCATCTACTGCACGTCCTTCAATAAACTTCCCACATCCATCACACTTGGTTCCAGACAAGAGATGATAATCTTTGTTGCAATAGAACTCACCATTAAGTTCAAAATAGCCATTCTCTAGTAAATCTCCATTACATTCTATTGATAAGTGAGTTAAATAAATCGTGATGCTAGATAAACTGTCAAACTTATTGGATTGGATTCAATAACTTTGTTATGTTATGTATGGTTAAAAGTGGCAAATTAGAAAATAAAACTGTATATTAAATTGATTGTGTGTGATTACACAATTGATCAGTTCTCTATATACTGTATATATTTGTACAAATATATACCACAATTTTTCATTTGCTACTACGAAAAGAAAAAAAAATCCTTGCCCTTTTGTAGATACCCAAGTAAATTTTCTCCCCCTATATGTGAGTTAAATTGTTAATTACACTCCAAAACAGCCAATTACTACATATTATATGATTACTACACAGTAGTTATATATTATGCTAGTCCCAAACCCAGAATTGACAGAGGCACCAAGGAGATTTGACCACCTTACTTTGTAATATCGCCCTTCTTTGGGGTGTTCTCTGTGGGTTAACAGGTATAGTTTATAATTCCTTATATCATATAATAACAAAAATGACTTACTTTTACATGTGAAACAATACTGATGGTAATAATTCCCACCCAAATTTACAACAGTTCCATAACATGAATCTTTACATCTATAACATGTCACATCCTCTTGTTGCACTGGAATTAAGTTGAAATAACACAAAATAAATAAAAAATACTGCAATGGTTTGTCATATTACTGTCACCAATAACAGAACATAAATTTCCATTAAAACATATTGGTATTCTCATCTAAATACCAAGAAATTGTGGTAATAAAACAATTCTCATCAATTGTATTTTTTGAGAGCTTGTGTGTTTTATGTGGCATTTGGCAGCTAGTTTTTGTTTTCTTTCAACAAAAAGGTTAGGTCAGGTCCGCAAAATGTTGACAAAATATTATGTGAAAAACTATATAAGCCATGCATCCCTTTCCCTTTAGTGGGAACAATAGACAGAGAAAAATGAACAAACACACTAACCAACAATCTTTTTGAGACAGACTTTAATAACCGCAGAGCTCAACTTGAGCAGGTGCTTAATAAACAACCTTCAATCTGTATATATAAAGTTTACTAGAAATTATACAAATTGTAAAATTCCTCAAGTATACTTCTTCCATAAATTTGTATAATAACATAGCATGTCAAATTGTTCGTCCAAAACTAAACCAGCAAAATCAAATATATATGAAATTGGACACCTGTCATCACTATGATCTTCTTTTGGGCAAACTTAGTTCAATAGGTAAGAAAGTTTTGCACAATTACCAAAATCGTATAGTGCTTAAAAAGTCAAAATTGCTAATTTTTAAATTCCAAATTTTGAATACTGCTAAACCCAAATCACGCCTGGAAATCATTTACGTAAATTTCGGTTTGTGGTAAGAATACAGCAAGGATGATAATGAAAATGCCAAACTTTCTGGGATTTCGCCCAGTGAAAAGATTTTGTTTTCAATAAAAGAGCAGAGTTTTAGCACTATTCTGTAATTTATTTTTGAAAAACATAAGAAATTTGAAAAAAAATGCAATTGGTTGTGCTAATGTCAGCATCTTAAATTTGAATTTTAAACTAATTTTTTGATTATTAGAAAATTGTATAAGGGAAAAGCTTTATCGTACTGTCATTTTTAACTTTGCAGAAACGACATGGTAACCATAACAATTGTTTCCGCCAAATTTCTAGGCCTGCAAATTGCCCTAACAATATTAAATTTTTTAGCTGAAATTTCACAGTTTACCAAACCAAATGAGCTAAAGTCTACTGTCATTCCGTTGAAAGTTAGTAACGTGGTAGTATACTATGCAAAAATTTGAAAAACAGTTACTAGAACTGTGTACTAACTGCACCTTCAGGTGGTGTGGCAAGTGAAAAAAAGTGAAAACAGTTTTAATACATGTATTTATTTCATCTAGCTCAATGAAGTGAGTGAACAAACCACACGAGGAAGGCCAAAGGGGAGCTTGATGTCGCTGTAACTTGTTGAAGTTTTTTAGTCTGGTATTCACACATAGGATGAATGCATGGTTTTGCCGCCTTGGTAATACAACCTGACTTTCACTTGCGGTTAGCAATATATATTTGGTACAAACTCAAAGTGCCGTCTAGGTAGCACCTTACTTGTATAACCACCCAGGTATTTGTAGTGATATTCTTTAACATCTTTATGGTCTAATCATCTTTAAAACTATCAGTAAGCCACAACCCCTTGTAGTCACAAATTCTCTCGAAACATAAAAAAGTTGAGGTTTAAATGTATTTTAGACAGAAATGAAATATTTAAGCGCCACACTAAAATTGAAAGAAAGTGACTCGAGTCAGATTTGAACAACCAAACATAAGATTCTGAGTCAACGCCTTAAACTACATGACCAAGCCAGCAATGTTTAGGAGAAAATTTCAACGCAATATCTATTGTTCGCACATGAGGTCTCAAAACTGCAAAGTCTTTTATATAAGAATCTATCATTCCTTAGCAGAAACCGTTCAAAGTAATTTTAAAACTTAACTGAAATTTTAACATCAATAAACAGTGTTCCTAGTGGGTTTAGGCAAACTGGACAGATTTTTTGATTGTAGCATTTTGAAAGACCTGGAACATGCTTATTATATCCGGAAAATGACACAAACTATTTCGGAAAAGATGGAATTCTGTTCACAGACGGAGGACTAAAGTAAAGAACACAGAATAAAGTGGACATCCAATTGAAATAGTTTATGACTGACTGCAATTTCAAGAGCGTGTTCCTGTCCATGGTGCAAAGAGACGGTGCTCTAGGTCTTCACCTAACAACACAGCTCTACATGGAATCAACCATATTTACTTGGTAAAAATTTCTTTCAATACAAATGCTTCTAATTTAAATTTAGAATTCATCTAAAATTTTGATCTCAAATTATATATACATCATACCATGATTTGCATCTTCTTTTAAAAACTGAAGTCTGATTTGAGTGATTAAAGAGGATTAAAGCTAGCTGCTAGAATCTCCCAGGAAAGTGTTTTGCAAAAAACAAAACATTGTGTATTTGAAATATCAACATACAGACAGACATATAAACATTTGTCATTTAGACTTTTTGCTCCCATATTTGAACAATTCAAAAATGTTTCAAGAGGATATTATGGATTTAGCTTATATATATACCACTTATATGCTTAGCCAGCTATTATGTTAGCTACCGTTTTCATGTTTGCAGCATGATATATTTCCAAAACAAATTTCCAAGAATAGTAAATACTAGCTAGCTTACCCATCTTCTCCTCTTTTAACTTCTATTCATTTATCTTGAAAAAATCACAGCTCTCCAAAGTAGAAACACCAAAAATATAAATTATATTATTGATTTAATAAACAGAGGGAGTTTTCAAACTTGAGAAATCGATTAATAACGGCTATTTCATGTTTTAATCATCTGCTATTATGAATGTATGTATCCCTTCACTAGACATAGTATCCTCAAAACATTCCAAATGTATGTGAGCGTGTTATTAGGGAGATAACAATCAAAAATCACAATCGCCTTGCACACAGATAAACACTTTACTATACCTACGAAAGAAAATGCGCCTTTGCATGAAGTTGCGATTATATACTAATTGCTTACGATCGGCAACAAAACAAATGTGACTTAAACGGTTAGAGTTTATTTACAAATATTCGCGAAAATATTTCTGAGCGTTGTCATCGTTTTTACTCTTTCTGCCGCATGCGTTTATATGAATTATTTTTATCGATTTCTTGGCAGTTCATTTGTGTTCACAAATCATATTTCTTTTATGAATCATTATCTCACTTATCGTATCAGAAAATGCGGTCAAACGTACACAAATATTAGGTTACAAGTACTTTAGAGCTAACCACTACTGGCTAAAGATAAGAACTCGCATTTATTATCAGTCTATTTCAGTTACTCATTCCATACATCACTCATACAGCAGCTGCATTCTCCGGAGAATAGGTCGCCCGCAAAGTGTGTATCGTAATTCATCTATCATCTTCTAACAGGAAAGTTTTCATTACCATAACTTCCAACACTACAATCGAGATCAAGGATCGAAAGTAGGCTACGCTGTAGTCTGTTGTTTATATGGAATGTATCTGGCGGGAACGGGAATTAGCCAGGGAATAAACTGAATGAATACTAGTCTGATTGCAGACCTCACCACACGCAAAGCTATCCGCGCGCCCCGTTAAGGTCTGCGATCAGACTAAATGAATACCTGATATACAGAGCACAAACGTGCTCTGAAGATAACCTATGGTATAAATTTCTTCGCCCGTCTCTTCAGAGCGCACGTGCCGGGCAAGAAGGAACATTTCTAGGTATCAGGTAAGAACTCAGTTAACACCGTATTCGAACGCCATAATGTCCATTTTCTTAATAAAAGATTTATTTTCGAATCAAAAAAATGTACACGTTTTCGTATATACACAAAACATTTTGTCATATAAATATTGCATCTTGAATTGAATGAAAAGAATATTACAGTATAACAAAACAGAAATATCTAAAGTAAACAAAAAATATATCTGATATAATATGTAAAATCAATAATATAAAACCCCATTAAATCATTAAAATCACCTATACAGAATTCAAACAAGGACATCTGCTCAGATGTTTCCATACATGTACATTGCAATTCAGTCGTTAGCTCTCGTATGTCGTCAGAAGCTACTTATCTAAGCTGTCTTTCCTTTGCATTGAAGAAAACACTTTTTTGCAAAACCAGATAAACAAAACACAACTATTCTTATTTTCCTATTGTTTAAAACAATAGGGCTATTGTTTCCGAAACAAAATCTCGCCTTCACTGTTCTTATAAAATTTATCCTTCAATTGCCGGAATATTTGCACATTATGAGAAACTATAGACATGTTCTTTGTTGACTGGGGACCGCTCCAGATTGCACGGAGTATGAGAAAGGTCCTATTTTGCATTATTCGAGTTTTCTATAGAAACGCTTGTTATAAGTGTTTGGAAGAAACGAAAAATCGAGACAATATTTTGCTTGCTTAATCAAACACTTGTAACAAAAGTTTCTATAGAAAACTCGAATAATGCAAAATAGGACTTTTCTCTATGTGCATGGGTCGTGTAACTACTCGGCCTCTATCTAAGGGTCTAGGACCGTAAAAATATGTCCAAGAATTTTTCGTCAAACAAGGTACGAAACTTGATTATAATTTGTTTTGTGATAATCACAGCTATAAGATATGTAATTAAAATTTTTAATAAAAAACTAATTTGACTGAACTACAAAAAGCTACCGATAATTCTTCCCGCCTTTCACTTTCACGGGTGGTAATTTTCCGCTTTCGGCCGCGTTGGAGTCCATTTTATTAAAAGCTGCTATTTGGGGCAGTTTACCAGGGCTTGCACCACCAGTGGGCGGGATCTTTGGTGGTGCGCGCATTTTACCGCTTGTAGGAACATTTCGGGCTTCTTTTCCGCCCGGAGCACTTCGTAGCGGAACAGATTGATGGGCGCTTGATGAGGCGTATGGATTCGACGGTGGTTGGCTCGTAGCGATCCCTGTTTTCATTTGACCGGTTTCCTTGTTTCCAATGAACTTAGTCCTGCAATGAAAAATGAGTAAATTTTGTAATGAAAGTAAACAATTACTACGTTATAGTTTAAGTTAGATTTACAAAAGAAGAATACGCTGAAAAATTGAGGCGCGCTCGCAGCGCTTAGCCCACCCTTTGTTAAAATTCGCGCTCGCAGCGCTTAGCCCACCCTCTGTAAAATTCCCGTTCTCATGCAACAGTCACTTGGAAAAGTCTCTGATGAGACTAGAGTGTGTAAGTTCTGAGTTCAGAATTCGGACATTGAACAACAACAAAGTAGAAAGCTCATTTCCAAAAGTGTATTCTTTCGAAATTTCGTATTGATACAGGTGATCTTACAGCCGCTTTAAACTATTTTCCCTTCAATCTTTCCTAATATATGCAGAAATACGTATAGTCAAAAGCACTGTACTGAACACTGTCGTCTAGGTAAAAGACTGATACGCTTATTTTCATGCCACAGCAGCCCCAAATAGCTTTTTCGTGCACACTGTTACATTGTCCGTACTAAGTGCAACATAGCATGACCTCTTTGAATATGGTTTCCACCATCACGTTCTGACGTCACATGGTAACAACACCAACATTTAAACGGCTCGGAAATGTTAATCTATGTCACATAGCGAAAGGTCCTATTTCGCATTATTCGAGTTTTCTATAGAAACGCTTGTTACAAGTGTTTGATGAAGCAAGCAAAATATTGCCTCAATTTGTCGTTTTTCCAAACACTTATAACAGGCGTTTCTATAGAAAACTCGAATAATGCGAAATAGGACCTTTCTCATACTCATGTCAAGCAATAATATTATCACCCTAAGAACAACCATCATTATCTCTCTAATAACAATCATCTACATTACTAAACAACCCATGGAAATATACCTATTAAACTTAATTTTCATAATAAGTATAATTGCATCTCAATGTAATGATCATTATATGATCTCTTTATCCTCCATATATTAAGTCAGTATAAACACCAAAAAATGTCTGTGGAGGAGTATTTTTCGAGAAGTAAACTCCTCCACAGACTATTTCACTTTTTCAAACCTTCAATGTATTTTTGCTAACCAGAACTGTTCCCTGGTATATGAATCGCAGAGTTCCTAGGTCTCCACCTGAGTTGTCAGAGAGTAGACAATTTTCAACTATGACATCCATTAAAAAAAGTTTGACACAATTGAGAAAAATAAAGCTCATTACCAGGAAAATGTTTTCAAATTTCAATAATCTTTGGACATTTTCTATTAGTTGATTGGAGATTTAAACCTGGTAAATATGCCTCCATCAAGGGGTCCTAGACCTTGCCATCAATTTTTATCTCCCTAATAACCAGGTTCATCTCTGAAATACATTAGAGTGGAATTCGATTTGATTTGTCTAACGGTTATAGAAATGAATGAAAAATTCAAAAAAAATCAATACCGTTTTATTTTTGAATACTAAACATCTTAAATAATGAAATAAAAAGAAAAGTAAAACGGTGTACTCAGTAAATAGAATTTTCTATAATAGAGTTTGTAATTTTTTAACTACGGCTTTACTGTGTAGGACATTGGAAAAACAATTAACAAAAAAATAAAGCTTGTCGGGTGTCTTTTCCTTACACAGATAAATTTTGTTGTACCACAGTGGGAAAAAATAGCAAAACCTTATGTGGAGGAGTGTTTTTCTTTTTTAACCAGCACGCAATCCTGGGCGCCGTTTAAAAAGAAAACACTCCTCCACATGGGTTTTTTCACGGTTTTGCCCACTTGTATTGTACATTAAGAGATTTAGAACGCTATGGAAAATCGTGCGGAGCTTCTACGCCCAAGCGCAGGGACTTGTTTCAGCCATGGGTTTATTATGTATCTGCTTCACCAGTTTTCTGAAGTTTTGGCGTCACATGACATTGACACAACGAAGAGACGACGTAAAGGCGGATTTCTACTTAAACCATATTGGCCCAGTGTCCGATATGTGGCACCCTTTCTTTTTACGGTCCTGAACCCCTGGCTAAACACCTAGGAGCTCCGCGACAAGGGAGATGCCCCCGGTCATGAAATAAACTAAGTTCAAAAATAGCGAATTTCTTGAAATAAGCTTGGTCATGTATGGATTAACGTAACGTAAACGGGACTCGAAAAACCGAAATTCTAAAATTTGATTGGTTCTTAAATTTTCCTATTCGCGGGTTAATCGGAACAAGACGCATGGAACGCCTTTGTAGCTTATTTTTCAATTGTTTTTTCTTTTTGAAACTTTTGCTTTATCTACAGATCCATATGATTTAACTTTGTTCTTTTAAAAATCACTAAATCTTAAATATGTATAATGTGGACCAGCCCTTAGACCTTAACTTCTTTACACTATGTTTACACCGACAAAAGAAAAAAAGACGATAAATTGACGTTAGAATACGAAGCTAAAAGTACCGTTAACACTGTCAATACGATCTCACCGTTACGAAACATGTGAACCGGGTTTTGTTTCTGTGTACATAGCACAATCAAACGTTTTAAAAGCAGGATTAGTACCGATTTACACTGTCAATTAAGTGAAACATTTAGAAAGACATGCTAAAGATGACAGGAAAGCAAAGAAAATCTGAAAAGAATGAAAATAGTATCCTGTCTGTTCATCAATTAGCAATTTGTTTTGATATCTAAGACATTATTGACAACATGATTGTTACTTATCCAACAGAAAGAAAGAAAAACTAAAAGTCAACAGATATAGGAGAAATACCAGGGCCGTTGGAAGCAAATTTGTTTTCGGGGTCAAAGTTTTAGTGTCACCATGAGAGACAACCCTATGTTAGGTCCTCTAGATTTGGCACCTCTAGATTTCTGGGAAACTGCAATAAAATGGACCAAAATTCTTGCAAATTATCTTTCTGAGACGCACACGTTTTTTTGACGGGGGGGGGGGGGGGGGGGAGTCACCCTTGCTCTTTGACTTTCTGATTCGCTTTTAATTAATATACGATTTATTAGACTACGCGCTATAAGCGTGTAGTCTCTAGGAACCGGCTGAAATCTCCATGTCACACTTTTTTTTTAAATCCTGACCGACTGAGTGCATTTGCCGTGTCTGTCAATGTACTATTTGTGTTAAGGGTTGAATCGGTTATCGTGAAAAAAAGAATAAAACAAAATGGCAGGACTAAGCGACGGACACAAAGGTTTGTTTTATAGCTTGATTTTCGTTAGATAAAGGATAC
>JAUBWS010080877.1:0-12589 GCA_032270445.1 Darlingtonia californica
ATCTGAGGATCGCACTAGCGTGAAACTGGCAGTAATATACTGTTTTTATTTTTGACAAATTAAATAAATATATAATTCTAGGTATCTTATAAACAATGCCAAATACAGAGTTTTCAAAAAGACTACAAAGAAGCCAAGGAGACGAGTAGGAAAAATTTTTATTTTTATTTCTATGTAGCACAGTAAGAAGGAAAGAAATTTTTGCAAGAAAATGTAGTTTCATTTATTTTGCAATGATAGGCAAGACTAAATTCTGTTTAATTTTCAATTTAGTGGAGCTGTAAACGAGTGGTTCAGGCTCTCGTTGCTGGTTCAGGCTCTCGTTGCCTGAACAGGGATTCCGAATTTGAATATATCACAAATTTGTCGCATCTGCAAATAGCTTATTTCTTGTTGATTTAATTTTGTTAAGCAGTTTATATTGAGATTCAATATTGAGATCCAAAGGTGTCCTATGGAAAAAAAAAAATGTTATGTTGAATTTCAATGTCAATGTATCATGGACGGCAAACTGTATCAGATTATGGTACAAATATTTTGAATTATTATTCTTCTAAAAAACTTAAGAAGACTTGAACAAATTTTTCAATTCTGTAAAAAACACATTGTTGCACATTTATCAAGAGTAGTAATTAATAAAAATTACTTTTATTTGTTACAGTACATTGAAAGATGCAAGGTTTTTGGATAAATTGATTGAATTATTGAACACTCCTGTAAAAAAGTATCGCCAGCAGGTACAGTATCGTTATTTTTTGGAGCAATATTGTTTAGAAAATGTTCCACTTAAAATATCTTGCTCTTTACTATAATTTTCGTGTTGATTTATTTTGAAAATCTTTTTAAAGAAAAAAAAACAGGAACACGAGGACAACTTTGTTTTAAGCCGAAAAAGTGTAGCTACTCTCGAAGTTAAATCCACTTTTTATGTTTCAGAAGCGGTGTTTTGGAAATTTCACACAAAATTTATTATATCCACCTAAAATATGATGAGTAAATTAGGTATTTTATTGTGTATATTTTCTTTTTTAAAGAATGAAGCAGAAACAGGTTCTCCACAGAGGCAGGGATCTTCCAAAGCAAACATGCCATCTTTTACAAAAGAAATGAAATTATTGAAGCATTTTGGGTAAGGTTTGAAAAATATGATTTAAAACTAACAAAAACTAATCATAGTTTGAACTCTCCCCCCCCCCTTATTAAATGAAAGGCTGGCTTTTTGAATTTGACAGGGGGTGTTAAACATTCTTAAAAAGGGAGATGAGATGAAAAGGGGGGGGGGGGGGGGGGGGGGAGATGCCCTAAAGAAAAGAATGGAATATTCTTGCTTTATGATAATATTCTCCATTTTTGTTCATGTTATTAATGTTTATGATATTTCAAACACCATTTGGCAGTTTTTTTACAGTGGAATTTAGCCACTTTTTTAGAAATTTTTTGGATGAATAAGGTGGTCTTTAAATGGGAATGTTTTTAAATCAGGGGAAAACTTATTAGACAGGGCTTACCTAGAAACATTATGATGACAATGTTGCTGAATGCAGTCGTTTTCTTTTAGGTCCAGGTATAAAGACCAACGTTTATTTAGCCAGACTCATTTTGTGGACAAGTTCATCCAGGTGATTACAATTCAATAGCTCCCTATTTCCTATTGCACATCAAATCTTATGAAATAGTATCATTAAATGGTTAAATGAGTATAGTTTAGTTTGATAGGCATGTGATTTTTTGTGGGGAAACGTGAAAAAAAATATCGAAAATTATTTTTCCTTATTTACTTATTATTTATTATTCACATTGCAGTTGTAAACTGATATGGGAATTTAGTTGAAGTATATGCCTCAATTTTAGTTGCGTATTCTTTCCGAATGCAACTACCCTAAGGTATTTTCACCGACGCAAACTTCACTACTTAAAGTAAGAGCAGTCGCGAGTGGGATGCGAACCTCCAACATCGTTCACCCGTGTCTCGCGAGGCTGATGTCTTGCCAAGTAAGCTATCCACTCCTTACTACCTTACTGGTTAAACAATGAAAAAATAACCCCGCCCCATTAGTTTCATTTCAAGTTTTGTTCAAGAAATTAGATCTTCGGTTAATTCGTTTGCAGTCAGATGTTTTTTGAAAATTACTTTAAATGATCATGGTTATATGAGTGGATTATTTTTTACAGATCTTTCGCGAGTTGATCAAATCAAGACTTTGTAATCGGTAAATATATTTCTTATCTTAAATACCAATAAAATACTAAAGTCTATTTGGAAATACCTGGAAGTAAAATTTAAAAAACTTTTAACCTTTTAACTATTGAATAAAATTGAAAAATTATTTTTGCTTTGAAATGATATTGCGGAGTGAAACATTAAGCTACATGTAAATATTCCAAAGAAGAAGAAATGGAAAATGAAAAATGAAGATGAAAAATGAGGTTTTTATTGAAGCAATAAAAATGTTTCATATTTTCATGATAGAAACCTTGCCTTAGCGGGGAACAGTTTCTGCCCCATATAAAGCGAGATCTCGGCTTGTAAGGAAACTTCTGTTATGGTGTGATTGCTTTCATAGGGGAAAATAAAATCTCTCGCTTTTGGACATGCGAGTTCTCACTTGCCGGGGAATTCATTTTACTCATATGACCAAATTTTGATTTCTCGGTAAGCGAGAGATTTTATTTTCCCCTATGAATTATTATCCGAGATCTCGCCGCATTTTAATGTGGAAATTTTCCCTCGTTAACCGAGGAAGTTTACATCCATAGTTTCTCATAAACCGGGAAAACAGCACCATATAAACTAAAATCCGGCTCACCACGAAAATATTCCCCACCTACGAAGAAACTTCTGTCCCTATGAACACCCCGTTAGTAATATATTATAATAAGGTATTCGACGCTTCATATGCATTTTCACATCAGGATTAATTTTTTTTGTCACTCCCTGTAATTTAATAATTTCCTCTTTCGATCCTTTTTCCTTACCTGACAGTCAAACTAAAGAATGTTCGACTGTTTACTTTTTTTCCTCTTTTTCTGCTGTATTAATGGTACAAATTTTTCTTTTTGATTCAGGACTTGGAACGAAAATGCAATGCCGGAAAACTTTCTAAGACTTTTTCAATGTCTAAGATTGTTGTTAAGGGATCAAAATTTCCAGGTGAAATAATTGAAGGATTTGAAATGTTACATTTGTTTGATTTCATATTTAGATTTCTTTTATTGATTTAATTTTATCAGTTCAAGGTCCATTGGATCCTTCCACAAGTTCTAATATGCTCAACAAATGTTTCATTTTGTAAATCATCGAAAATTTTGGAAATTTCTTGGATGTGTCAATCTTCAGTCTTTACTTTTTTTACTAGTTTTACGAATTTTCAAACTAGATTTGAAGCACATGAAATCAAAGGCATTTGGAATGTATTTGCAGAATAAAATTCCGTATTTAATCTTAATTTTTCTTGTCCTTTTATAGAAGGAACTTCATAATTACGACGGTTTGAAAGTGATTGCTGAAGTAAGAGTCTTATTTTATTTGAAGTTTTCATGTAAAAAGTCATTGTTAAATTTGATATACTGTAAAGTGACTGTATGTGTGAGAATTGAATACAACAACATTTTCCGCGATTTGTTCTAATTTATAGCGGAATTCAGTCCTTGCAAAATATATTAACAGATGATCTCGTTAAGGTTTCTGTTGCAACTCGACATCGTAGAACAACAAATACTATGTATGGGCTTTTGGACGCTGTCAAGGTAGACCACCTGTTTATAATGGGCCCTCAACTGGTTTTTGACTCTGACGGCATACCATAAATGCCTTCTTTATGACATTCAGGACTTACAAAAGTATTTGTAGCTCTATCAATAAATTTAATTTAAGAGTTTACTTTTTAAAATGATGGTTTGCTGTTCAATTTGATGCACCAGAGTAATCTTAGAATAGGTTTAACCCTTTTACCCTTTTGACCGTGGTTAACGCAGATATACGTCCGAAAATTTGGCTTAAACAACGCTCTGCGTTTAAGAGCCTATAACTTTGGAACATTTGAAAACCGCTCTGTTGAACACAAATTTTAAAAACGCGCATAAAAAGAGCTTTTTTTCGAACTCTGAATGTAATTTTTTCCGAACGTAATTTTGCTTTATTTGTAACAAATCATTGTTAGAAATATTTGAAAGTTAGATTTTATATAATTATATTTTATAATTCTTTAGAGAAGATATATAGGAAGTTAATGCGTTTTTTCAATTTTGTGCAAACAGAAAACTAGATGGATCTACAATGCTGCTTCATAAGATTATAGTTAATCTCTAGTTTTGAAATTTCAAGCAAAGGTTTAAAATTGACAATTGTTTAATTATGGAAAAAATGGTTTATAGATTATGTATGGTTCAGGACATATTGGCGCTTGGATTTTCGGTGCGTGTTTTCTGACCCACGCCCTATTTAAATTCAATTTTTTTTTCAATTTTCAGAATTTGAAAGTTTTCACTGGCCAACACGTAACGCATGGAGGAGATGAAATTCTTATTGATATACTGAAAGAAATTGTCAGTAAGTCTATTATAATTATTTTTTAGAAAAGGTTACAAATAACATTTTGATATAACAGTTTATATACATTAGCTTAAACTCAAGTTGAATGATTAATTTATGTAGACTAATTTGTCATTGGGCAAAAGAAAATAAATTGTACACAGATATGTCGAATGTATATTGGACTTTTCCACAAATATCCCGTATCACTATTTTGCGGATATACATTTTCAGACATAATTACACTGTGGAATCCCCTAAACGCCTTCTTCAGTGAGCCTCTTGGTTCCACTGGATTTTGGTTATATACTACCTTATGGGATTTTGTTATCCTCAACTTGAGGATGCGAACTATTTCTGTAAAAGCCTGATGTAGTTATCTAAGCAAAGGGCACATGAAAGTCATAAAACACTCCCATTGATTAGTTCACTAACTACATGTTAATTTTATATGAGGACGTAATCATCTATGAATGAACAAGAAAATTTACAATAAATTTAGGATAATGAACTTTCAAAAAATTAGTTTCAGCTAATTTGTCTTTGATGACTAATAATTGTAATTATTGTGATTATGATCATTTTTCTTTCGTTTCCGTTTAGAAGAGCTACGTTTGATAATGGACACATTGAATTCAAAATGTTTCTGAAAATTAAAGACATGAAGTCTTTTATAGAAATTCCACCATTTCCTATATATTTAACAAATATATTTTCCTTCGAAACGAATGATACGAAAAAGTCACCAAAGGTTCCATTGAAAATAAACCTGCATCTAAACTCTGCCTTTTTGTATGTTTTAGATATTTGTCAGAAGCTATCTGCAGAGGCGCACCAGAGGAGCTCAGTTGTTTCCCATGAAATTCACAAAGTACATATTTCTTTTTTTTTTATTCGCGAAAAGTTTCAGCGTTGTAGCATTATCCTTCATCTTCCTTGTTTTTAATGACATGCGCGTATAATTCGTCTAAGTTGACGGCGGGTTTTTTATTTAATGGAGAAGCTACTGCACTGTAGTAGTTCCCATCATCATCATTTGATGGTGGCTGGTCACTATGAAGAATTGCCGGAGTATCTGGTTGAGTGACAGGTGCTGGCTTGAATGTTGATGTTGTTGAGTTTTCTTCAAGTATGTTGTACACTGGTTCTTTATCAACCTCTTCAGGTTTTGGTTCTTCAAGCACAAAATATTGTGGCTCTTCGTTTTCTAATTCTGTATAAGCTTCATTTGAAAAGGTAGTCTGTAATGGCACACAAACGTTTTCAAGCTCTTGATAAGTTGCTACTGGACTTTTGAAAGAATTCTCATTGCGGTCGGTTTTGATCTTATTTGTCTTAGAAGCAGTTGGAGGGATCTATAATAAAATGTTATGTAAAATATAAGGTTAAAAATGATTGAAGTATACAAAGAAACATCACTATTTAAAAATATATATCTGGCACTATTTACATTCAGTATAAACACCACCTGTCCGAGGTTACGTGTTCTCTTATAGTAGCATATGAGAATATTCTATATGATGCTAAGGAAATTTATGCTCAAAATATGCACAAAAATATTTAGTAATCTAGGAGGCTAACAAAGAAATTTTTCAATATAGATTGCAATATCAGTTTTCAATAATAAGTTTTATTGATGTCTGGTACGCTTTATAGTAAAGGTAAGTTTATTTTGTATCTAAATATCTTGGTATATAGCTTTTAGCTAGGAATTCTGGTTTGTTTCTATTCATTTACACACGTTTGTAACCTGAATGGTATATAATTTAATATATAGGTATTTTCTTTTTCAATTTGATTTGATAAGGCTTCTAAGAATCGTCTTAGATAGAGTTTATGTGAAGTTATACTCACTTCCTCAGATGTTCCGTGTTGTTTATTTAATCGCCTAAAAATAATAAAAAAATAAATAGTTTGATACGTTTCACTGTAGATTTGACTCTGATTTGACCTCGTATCTCCATGAATAAGACACACGATCTTTCGATGGGGAAGGTCTTTACAGTCTGCACACTGAAAGCGGTTTTTCTCTGTCTCCTTGTTGTGATTATGAGCACCTTCATTATGGCTCCATTTACATAGTAATAACACTGGTTTATATCATGTGAATGACAAATGAGCGTATCTTAGCTGTGCCATATTTTCCAAAGTACGTGCGTAGATGTAGAATTATGTTGATCTGTTGGAAAAGTTACCGAGATCTTTTAAAGGGCAGTTTATAAAAATTATTATTTTATTGTTGTAAAGTCAACAGTAATTTTCAAAACCTTGCCTAAACTGCAACAAAGCAGTCGTTTTAAGAACGCACAACCTTATTTAAACTTTTAATAATGTTAATTTTTATCAAACCTGGATCTACGGCATAGGATAAAAATGAGAACCAGCAGTAGAATAACACCTCCTCCGACCACCACAGGTATAATGATTGTCATTTTGTTGTCGTCTGATTCTGATACTTCACCAGTGTTTGTATCAACTGGTGTCTGTGTAGGTGCTATCATACTTGTAGTAGGTGCAACGCTTTCAACAGGAACTTTCATATGTGTAGTCATGGAAACTGGTAACGCAGATGATGCCGAGGATATTGTTTGGACCGATGATGTTAAGCGAGTTGATGAAATCAGTAAAGTTGTTGGTGTAATTTCAGTGGATGGTACAATTTTTGTGGATCGTGTAATGTCCTTTTGGTTACTTGTTGAAGAAGCCACTTTATTGATCGTCTGAGATGTTGTCACTAACATGCTTGGGACTATGGTTGAGGTTGTTGTAAGTGTTGCAGTTGCAGGTGTTGGTAGCATTGTAGTCGAAGCTGTGCTTGTTGCTACTTGTGTTGTCCGCACTGATGTTGTTAAGACGGATGAGGATGTGATTGGTATTCCAAGGTCAAATGGATCTGAAGTCAAAAGGTTGTAATGATCAAAATCATTTGATGATTTGTTAGGATGATGAACTTTGCATACGAGTACATGATTAATACATGATATGGTTTATCAACATAACGTTTTAACAAAGGGAAATTATTCTTTTTTCCAGGTTGATAAGCTAGGGTACGAATGGACTATTGGTAAGTTTAAGCTAAAATAATTCAATAACTCTAAGTATAGGAATAAAACTCCGCGCGCAACATTTCCACCTCCTCTCTTCCACATCTTTAAACTGAACTGTAGCACAGTCTAGGATACGAATGAAGAAGTTCAAATATGAATCTACATAGATGGATTTACATAGTTGTTTTGATTGACGATACTTAATTCTAGGATAGGGATATTCTACAGCTTTTAAGTAGTCGTTAAGCTCTTTCACAGCTAAGGGAACACAAACTTATGGAGTCCAAATTGATGCAAGAACATTTACTGCTGATTACTAATAATCTTTTGGATTCTACTTGACCAATATTACTAATAACTTTTAGCATAATTTCAGTAGATATACTCACAATCTTTTTCTCCACCGATTTTGATAATATTACAAGTGGTTGTTTGGTTGCAAGTGTATTCAAACTTTAATAATGCACTCTTAAGTTTCGTCGTTCCCAGCTTCTAGAAGAGTCAGTGAATGTCATTAAAATCATTGACAGGTCTGAAAATGTTAAAACCAGGTGTTACAACGAAGCATTTCTTTCAACAATACACACTTACTATACTTGTACCATCAAGTTGAACAAACATGCTTTTTATGTTTTCACTAAACGAAGCATCCCAAAATGCTGGTTTCCCATCCATTTTATTCCGAAGGTAGAATTTTATGGATTCGCTTGTCACTTTACATGGAGTAGACAAAGTCACTTCTTTTCTTTGTTTAAAAAATGATAAAAACTCTTGACATTCTAAGATATGAGAAAAAAATAAACAGCTTTAAATCTGTATTCTCCCTTAATTTGTATATTATTTTCATTTTTCAGCTCAACATTTGAAATATTCACGCACATTTTACTAATTGATCTGATCGAAACAAAATGTAATTTGAAATTAATAAGGTTATTGTTGAATTTAGTCGAATTTTCGATATTTTCAGAGCAGGTCCCCCACAACCTACTAAAATTCCTAAAATTCATAAAAAATGGTAACCCCTCCTGAAATCTCCTAAAATTTGAAATGTTTTCCTAAAATCCTAAAATTTGAGAATCATGTGAAATGTCTTTTTACAGTGTGCCGTTGACCATTATTTGTAAGTACGAAATATTATATAACAAGATGTGTGTTAGACCTTGCATTTTCACTAAATTGGAAGGACAGTGTTTCACACACAGACACATATAGTTATTGCAATGAAGGGTTTCGAATATATAGAGGTAGATAAACCATTGGTTCCTTAGATGAGAAGGAATCATTAGATCCCTTTTCTGAAAATATATTTGATGATGTAGAGTACACTTATTCCCAAACAAATTGACTGATATTGTATAAATAATTAGTGTGTCATTATCTTAATGCTTCATACTGAATATAACGCAGTTTTTCAGCTTTTGAAATTACTTTTTTCCCTGACGACGTAACGTTTTGTCATGAAATTATATGTGTTTTTACTGATATTTATAAATTGACTAATCTTAAATTTCCAAATGCGAATTCTAATTTTGTAACTCTTTACCATCCACCTGTCTTTTCTCTTGAGGCATATGGAGAATTTCATTTTTATTTAACTAACATTTAGGGTGAGATTGGTGCAATAGGGTGCAATAAAATTACTTTGGTAAACAAAAGTATCTTCCAGTTGATTAGTTTAATCGGAATGTATGTAGAATCACTGAATTAAACCCCCGTTGCCACCATTAAGAACGCCTTATTTGCCATCTTTAAAACCCTCCAAAATCTGGATTAAATATCCCGTTAGATATCTGCCATTTTTTCTATACAGCAAGTGTCGTATTTTTGTTGCTGATTCTCAGAGCAATTAAATTATTAGTTAATCGTTTAACGTATTTTCAATACTCTGCAAAAACTCATACAAAAAGTTTTTTTTCAATTTTGATTTGTGTACTATTGCGCTGGTAAGCTGGTTTTCTTTCAACAAAAGCTAGTCTCAATAATTTTCTAAAAATGTCTTTTGGATTTTAGAGTTCAAAAGTTACTACTAGCATTAAACTAAAGGGTTTTGTTTGTTATTGAATTTATGTATTGCAGACTATGATTGCAAAATTCAGTTTCCAGCACAACCACGCTTCTAAATTTTGTTAAGGACATTGTTAAATTAGTTTTTTGGCGGGTACTTTACACACACAACTTTCGTAATGTTTTTTCATCTTTTTGGAAATAAAGTCCTAAAATTTACCAATTTTTTTCAAAACTTCCTAAAATTTCTACTAAGATATGAATTTTTAGCTGTGGGAGGCCTGTTAAGAGAAATCTTTCAGGTTTTAATAACGGTTTCGATTAGTTTGTTAAGTGCTATCGATTTACTTTGATTAGCTCTGGTAGTAATTCTTGTTACGATAAAAACTGCTCAGGAGCCAGGAAGTATCAAGTGATCACTTATTAGATTAACAATTTTTTTGACTAGGAGATAATAGGAGATAATCTCTGTTAGATTTACAGAAAAACATTAAACCAGCAGCAGTTTTTGCGTCGCCAATAGTAGTGTTTGAAACAAGTTGAAAATCGATTAATTGAATTTTCTTACCTTCAATTTGAAGAATCGTATTGCTTGTAAAACAAAATTCATTATTTTTCTCATAGAAAATTGGTGTCAGTGAGTAGCACACACAGAACCCATTACTATCTGAGGATAAATGTCTTGCGCTCATACCGCACCCAGTGCCATCAAAATCAAACTTATCTCTTTTAGTTTCGACGATGAAATTTCTATAGACTTGAAAACATTTGAAAGACTCCAACACAAGAAGAAATATAAATATTTTAACACACAGTTTCATATTGAAGCTTCTTGCCATAACACGTAGAACATTTCTTTTAACAAACTACATTTGAATTGGCTTGTATACCAAATGCTTTTCTCTGAAACTGCACGAATTTAATGAGTTTTGCCAAATGAAATAGTTAGCGACCGCAAATGATTGGATACGTCTTAATTATGGTTGTGTAAGAAAAGTGTTTACAATAGCAAATAGTTAATAGAATTCATTAATGAAACGTTTTGTTCTTTCATTTGAAATAATGTCAATTTCTAAATTTTAACATACTCCCGAGTTTTCTTTTTCTTCTCATCCAATTTTCTTGGAATTAAGAATTGTTGGTTTTCTGATAAACTTCGAAAAATACTTTTGAAAAAATGCTCTTAAATTTATTTTACTTCGTTTGGTCAAGTTAATGGCTGGTTACGTAATATTTTATTTAGTGCTCCAATATAATGCGTTCCAAATGAGAAAAGTGAATAAGGATTAAGCCACATATATCGTAGGCATGTTGGAAATAGAACCAACTTCTTTTAACCACTTCTGTTTCGGGACTTTTGAACATTTAATCTTTTTTTTTGACTGAGGACCGTTCCAAATATGGTTGATAATTATTTTCAACAGTTGATCCCAGTGAGCGTAAAACTTTAAAGTTTTGAAAAATATAAAATTACTTTGACAAGGTAAAATTTTATCTAGTTATGTCTACTTAAGATAAAATAAAAAGATATAAAGTCCATAGAAAGATACATTATATTAACATTTTGCGTTAAAATCTGAACTCTTATGTAATTCTTTAAATGCTAAAAACTTTCTGTTTTCATTGCTGATTGCCTGTAAGAAAATGTCATCCTTAACAGCATGATTAACCGTCAATTTTTTAATTACAAAAACAAAGAAATTGATCATTGGCATATCCTCTAAACAATGATTCATTTCGATCGAAATAGAAATGAATAAAACCCGTGAGGCAAAATAACACCATAAGTAGTAACATGCTTTGTTTCGAACTCGTTAATGTGTTGATACCATATGAAGATAAAGTATGGCGAGGGTATATTTTCGTGATTTTGCAAGCTTTTTGGGACGCTGCCGAAAGTACATCTATCTGAAATGTTTTAAATTGAATATTTTTCAAAAACACGTTAAAGAATTAAAAACTGACAATTTTTAACCAGTTCGCGAAATTAAATCCAAGCGAAAATTTCTCCTTAAGGTCAATAACATTTTCATAAAAACTGTTTTTTTGAGTCGCAGATATTTTATATTAAAAAGTCTCGAGGGAACTCGAGGGAATTTAGAATAATAATTCCAGAAAATCGAGATATTTCAGCAAGGGAAGCTGTAGTTATTGTTTCACAAATCTGATATTTCTTTTTTCATATTATCCAAAACCGCCTCGATTTTACTTTGCGACCATATCCGGCAGGCAATGAATAATGGAAAACTAACAGGTGCTGTTTATGTGGATCTGTCAAAGGCATTTGACACAATTGGTCACAGTTTATTACTGAACAAGTTTCCTTCCTATGGTAAAAGACACAACGACCTAATTTGGCTTTCTAGTTATCTATTTGATACAAGCCATATTGTCTGCTTTGATATTGATAATTACTTTGACGTAATAGAACACAACATAAATACCAGAAACAATCAAAAAAGTATAAAATTACCCTCAATGAAGTTGGAAGTCTCAAAACAAGGCTTTTAATTTTCCGTTGGCTCATTATATAACAGCCTGCCACTTGATTTAAGAGAAATTGATAGTCTTAGCGCATTTAAGAAGGGGATAAGGAGCTTTTTTCCATAGTAAGTATTTAGGCTATGAAATACGAAAATTGTCCTCTTTTTAAATCGTTAGGTACGGTCTCATCACATTTGAAATTTGAAAGTTTTAAGTTTTAAGTTGTTCCATATTGCATAACTTCTACCAGCTAAATTGTTACTCTAAATTGCTTGAAATTTCAATATCGTGAAGTTTTGCTAATGTTAGTTTCTTATGATATATAGGACAAGAATCGAAAACATGTCTAATTTCACGGAAACAGTTTTGTTATAAGAATTTTAAGTTTTTACAAATCTTACAATAAGAAACACACGGCCTATTTGTGAATAATGTTGATATCCATCAAGAACTTCTTCCAACAAAGTTTGTAATTTTGATTACTTGCCATATATAGGGATAATCTATGTGAAATTTTGATTCA
>JAUBWS010080888.1:0-12588 GCA_032270445.1 Darlingtonia californica
TTGTCTTCATTAATATGCCTGCAAGTAAAATTTTATACTGCGATACAGATAATTGCCTTTCTTATATTTCAAACTCCATAATTGGACTAAGCACAAACTCACCATGAAATGGACAGTCTACAACACAATGAGTTTACTTATTCTCTTACTACTCCTTTAAGGGAAGAAAATTTCGCGGGAAGTTTTCGCATTTGACGGATTTTTGGTATCTCCACGAAATTCTTCAAAATTAGTCGAAGCTTATTTATGCGAAATTCTTCAAATGTAGCGCTCTGCAATAAAATCGCTTAACATAACTCAAAATTACTGTTTCGTTTAAGTTTCCGACGCTTTTTTTCTTGTAATTTGTTATATTCACGAACCTTCCTAAGATTCTTCCGTCTAGCCTCCATTCCCACAAAGAACGAAAATTTTGCGGTCACGCTGAACCACGAAACGTTCTTTTTATTAAAATTTCGATTAATAAATAGATAAAGGATGCTGATCATCGTCGATGACACAAATGTAGCTGAATGATGGTCTTCCCTTTTCAGTTTGTGTTAAAAAATCGTAATGGCGATATCAAAAGTAAATATAGTGTTGAACCAAAACTTACGTCAAGACGTTTTTGATGGCGTCTGCAGCTTGTTTTACGCATGCATAATCTGGATTGGTGTCCTTAGTATGTTTAAGGATATCTAAAAATACGAAATTTATTAGTGTACTTGAATGACTTTAAACAGATAGATGACTAGATTCTATCTTAAAATAAAAATGGTTTTAAAAATCTTTACTACGATCCTGGGCCTCTGGATTAAGACCTAAGGAGCTCCGCGACCAATGCACCAGGGAGCGGTCCCCACTCATAAATTCCCCACTCATCAAATGTTTTAAGCTAGTGAAAAGGGTTTATACTGCATGAAAATAAGTTATGTTGATCTCAAGATCACAAAATTATTCCGACAGCTATCAAGCCATCTGCATAAATAGCTTTTGTTCATGTTTTAAAAAGCTTGTAGCGACAAGAGTTGTTTTTTCTACCCAGGCATGCGCATGCGCAGTAGCCGATTGTTGGTGTAATCGTGAGAGCTGTCTGCCTACAAGTCCAACTCATGAAAGCAGCAGTCCTTTGCAAATCGTTTTTGGAAAATATAACTATTTTGCTTTACTATCAAAATATTGTTCAGAGGACAATTCAGTATTTTTCCTCCCAATAAACATTACAGACAGTAGTCTTATTCTCATTATCTTTAGGGCAAAATATGTATGTCCAAATTTTCGACTCTCCTGTTTAATTTGAAAAATGTCTGTAGTCTGTAGTCTGACCCCACCCCTCCAACGCCCCCCCCCCCCCCTATTTGAACGAACGTACTTTTTGAAGTACGGTGAAGGTTTGCACTATAAAATATTGTTGAATAAGAATGTGAACTTACCGTTGAGCAACAAACTCATTGACGGTAATCTTTGCACTGGCCTGATTAACAGCTCTGTCAACGTTTGTCGATGACAGTCAGGGTTCGTCATGCTCAACTGTGGAAGGAATAGAATATTATCTTCAATAAGGGAATGACAACTTATCATGCTAATGACTCATACGGCGCAGACGTTCTCATAAGCTGTACAGTAATAACAATTGTCATGACCGAAAACTTGATTAAGGCGATGTACTAGGCAAATATCGAGTTCTAAGTCTAACGCTTTAACAAGCAGGCCTCGAATCTACTGTAAATGCTCAAAATCACGTAAGCTAGTACTTCATTTTCCGAACTGGGAAATCATAAGGCTGAACTTAAATGATTGTTGGTTTGCCGTCACCCGACTCTAAGAAAAAAAGTACAGTCGGTCGGCCGGGAAAAAACTTTTTTTTGGTCGCAATTTTCATGTTATTTGTGAGAAAGATCATTATTTATATTGTTGAAGAATAAAAAAATATTCGGTCGAACTTTGAGTAATAAATTTTTTTCAGTCGGGACCTTTCAAGTAGAGTCGGTCGGATGACGGCAAACAAACAATCATTTAAGTTCAGCCTAACATCTTATTAAGTTCTAAAGAACAGTATAACACTTGTTAATACTTTTTACCTTTAAGAAAGCATGGAAACGAGGTCGCTCTTTGTCGCACTTGACAATAGTTTCTTTGATCATTTCGAAGTAATTAACGAACCCTGGATATGCTTTAATCATACCATCAGCCTGAAAATATAGACATTATTAGTTATAGAAAGAGTCACTAACATATGTCTCAAAAAAATTGGCAGTTGGTGCATTTTCTCAGGATATAGTTACCACATATTGGAAAATGATGGCTCGTTTGAAAGAAAATTCAGAGTGGAATGCTATTAAACAAAAAAGATATTAGAAAATTTTGAAATTGAAGAAGAAAAATATCAACTTTTTTCTATTTATGGTGCAAATTTTAAAGTTGGTAGCAGGAAACTTCAAACTTAGCTGATTTCAAATGTGTAGTTGCTTTTCGTGTAGCGTCTGTGGATTTGAATTTACAACCCTTCGAAGTAAGCCTATTTTGTATTGGTCTATTTTGAAGGGCTGTGCATTGAAAACTATAGAAGCTACGGGAAAGCTAATAACATATTTGAAATCAGCTAAGTTTGAAGTTTCTTCCTACCAACCTTGAAGTTTATACCATAAATGGGAAAAAGTTGATATTTTCCAAAATTTTCTAATATATTTTTTATGTAATATTATGCCACTCTGAATTTCCTTTCGAATGAGTATCAATATCTTGAGAAAAATGGAAAAATGCAACAGACATTAGTGAATAGCATACTCGACACAAAAGGCGCTTGATGAAAATATCGATTTTAAATTGACATTAAAGCTTTATGTATCAGTAACACCAACGAATAGTTTGAAAAATTGATCCAAAATGTCACTTCAAGGTCTCTTAAAAATAAATAGATCAATGTTGGGAAGTCTGTCTGCATTTGAAAGAACGATGCCTCGAGATTTTATTCACTAAATTCAATTGAAAGAGAATTTACCACTAAAAAATAAAAAGCTTACATCTCATCGCATAAGATACATTTTAATTGTGACCTACGCAAAATTGCTGAGAATTTTCAACAAGAGCTTGGAGGAGACTCAAGAGAAACAGGTTCTAAAAGCGTAATATGCAAGCATTGAGAGAGGTTGGTAAAGGAAAACAAAAATATTAAAACGCGGACAAATATGCACGTACACAATCGTTGATTGCTTTTCCAATCAATTGTTCTTCATGCCAGTTGTCGACAAGGCTATTGATAGATGCCTACAAGAGAAAAGTTGATAATTTAAAAATACCATACCTTTTCTTCAAGTTCAAAAAGTAGGAAAGCAAAACTTGTGATCGACAAGTGTAATATAAAATGAGATGTACGAAAGCAGTTTTCTGATGTTGTAAATTATTCGAATGGCATAATATCGCGGGACTCGTTAAATTTTACGAGCGCGAATCGGGTATATAAGTGCTGTTCTGGTAAAGTTCGGAGCAGAGATGTTCCAATTTTCCGGCATATACTTTCGACTGGTTATCAAAAGTTAAAGGTTCTTGCCTGAATGAGAAACCAGAAAATAAAACATACCAGAAGCTTTTCGTGAACCTCCAGCAAATCGGGAACTGAACCAAATATCGTTTTGATCTCTTCCACAGCGAGAAGTGCACCTCCCCGTTGGTTGGCAGATTGTTCAAGTGGTTCTTTAAATACCTAATGGACAAGAGGTTTTTCAATTCAAAAGGGGGAAACTATAAAAAATATCTGCTTTCACTATATAAAGAAATACACTTCAGATTTTAGAACTAAAGACCCTCGACCCTTAACATCTCAAAAGGGTTTATGGGACTTTGCCAATAACTCCATTAGGATCAACGTTGGTGTTTTCAGAGACGTAGACTTTCATTGATGTAGAAAACATGTGGGAATGAAGAGGTTGTCCCTGCGTAAATATATCCCTATAGCCTAAACCTAGTTGTTAGAGCAAAGAAAAAAACAAGCTCCATTAAAATACCTTGATAATGGTCTGTAGGATCCCAACGTAATTTCTTTCAGTTTGTTGCAATTCCAAACAATTCTGATGACGAGATGTGATCACTTTCTTCGCCGTTTCCTTAATGGCTGGTGATTCGATCATTGAGAATGGAGAGTTCATGGATGACTCGAAGGTGGCTGAGGATAGTGAAGATAAAGCTCCATCTCTACTCTGCCGTTTGTTGGTTCCAAATGGCGAACCAGGAGATAGAAGATCGCTGAGGCCAGAGATGTTGCAAAGCTTTCTCTTATAACGCCTTTGACTCCCTGTTCCCAAAGGAGTTCCTTTTTCCTATATACGACAAAAAAACAGATGCAATCGAGTAAAGCTGAATACTGGCATTGGAATTATCATTCAAAAGACGAAAAACCTGTTTTGGTATTGAAATTTATTCTAGACAAATTAATGATAGCGGATGCCCTGGGTAGAGACTTAGGAACACCGCAGTCCATGCACCAAGTCACAGTCCCCAGTTAGCAAATAGACCAAAGTTTTCCATAATCTTGGAGCTTTCCAGCAATTATACAGGGTGGCCACTCACTTTCAAGAATCAAATTCCAGGAGTATTATAGGAGTTTTCTGACATTTTCCAGGAGTGAACCGGTCCAACAACACAAGAAATTTGAATGAAAACAGAGGCTTACATAAGCTTGGACTGAATAAAATTTACAAGTTTTAGCTATCTACGTATAGCATCTTATTAGGACTTTAAAAAATATTTGATTTTAGAAATAGATTTGCACGTTGGGAACCAAAAATTAGTCAAAATGAAAAATGAAAAAAAAAATTTTAGAAAAAATTCCAGGAGTTTTCCAGGAGATTTTCAAGGAGTATAATGCATTTCCAGGAGTTTCCAGTCCACTAGTGGCCACCCTGTTATAGGGTTAAGAAGAATCTTGCCATAGGGACAGAATCAAGTCTGAGCTGATCTTAATTATTGTTTCCCTACGGTCGATAAATGTCACAGAATGCCGAAAATGAGAAATAATTGAATACAAAATATCAAATACTCACATCGATATAAGAGTAGAGCGTTTCTTCAGCACAAACATCAAGTTGAATACTTGCCCAAAACCACTAAAACAGAGGTCCATAACTTTAATATCAAAATCGTAAATGTGACTGAGAAAAACACCAAAGATTTTGGAAAAACTGATGACCTAAATGAAATTTTCTTGTCACATCATAGTGATCTATCCTCTAGCCCCCCCCCCCCCCCCCTCCAAACAAAAACCTTGATTTAAACCTGCAGTATTTTCAAGCATACAGCTGCTCCTCCCTCAAGGAAATTTGCACCCTATAATTTGGTAGCCTCCCCCTCCCCCCTCTTTCAATCTGAGAAGTTTAGCCTATTCCCTCAAAATAGGAAACTATGCAAATGCCATTTTCTTTGCATCAATATAGTTAATAATGACGGACATTTCCTTACAAAACTTTAAAAGGTAATATCACCACCAAACCTTTCTCTCACTCTCTAAGTTAATTCCTCCTTCTCCTTGAACAGTCACTGCTTACCTCCTGTTTGACCACGTGGGTTGCTTTTGCTGATTCTGATGTTAAATCTAAATTGTACGATTCTTCAATCACCAAATGCGTACATTCTTCCTCACCAGCAGATAAAAATGTTCCGTCTAAAAGAAAAATGAAACGAATGTGAATGAAAAAAATGGTTTCTGTATTACCATTGAAAGGATGAGAGTGCTAGACTATATTTGCACGGAAAATATTCTTCTCCAAAAGAACTCTGTTTTGGAGGCAAAATTCGTCTGATAAAATTATTTGTTGGCTAAAATCTTCCTCAGTCATTGATTTTGAAATGTTCTTCACTCCAACGAATTTTCCAGCAATAAGATGTTGCCTTTTGTCTAAATCTTATGACGAAAGTGATTGGTAAGTGCAAGGTTCCTATCAAATGAATGTACGCAAAACGCCACAACAGCTCGGGCATACGCTAACTTGAATTAAACTCTTTGGCTCCTGGAGGTCTGAGTTATCTGGATATAGCCATAATAAAGAGCTTGTGGGGAATTTGTTTCGGGAAGTGGCTTGATACACTAGGGAAACTTACAAATAAATCATGTCTCCTTTAACTATATACTGTTAGTCCCTACGATTTAACGTGTTCCTGTATTGTAATATAATTAGTTTCTACATCATAGCTAGTTACTATACCATTTTGCAATGTTAACTCCTGCATGTGTGCAGTTTCTTCCTGCGAAAAACCCAGGAAACTGATCTTCAGCCCATGAAATGGTTTCATCTGATACAACCCAACCTAAAGAATGGAATTCAAGTTGCTTGTAGTGGTATCTTAACTTTTCAAAATCAAAATTTTAAATTAATCTTTAGGTTAGGACTAAATTATGACAAGTTTTGACTTTGATAGTATCTAATATTATATTTCTACCCTGTGAAAAAGTGTAAATACTATAAGTCCAAAATAGTTGGAAACGTTTCAAACTGGCCAATATTTCCTCCCTTCCATCAGACCTGTACCCTAAAAATTTTCAAAGGATAAAGGGTATTTGTACAATATCGTGTTATGAAAACATTCAAACATCATAAAAAAAAGAAAATAAAAATTGGGCACTTGAGGGGTCGACCACACGCAAATGAAGCCTGTAAATGAATGAATTCCAATCAGTTCGAGTACTTACAAATTCTGATTTTGTTGCCTTGAATCCCCTACAAGGATAAAGAAGGTAAAACATATAAGAATGGACTTATCACCAAATCTACTTGCGAAAAGAACATCAGCTCTGATAATAACTACATGTAGCCACTCATTAGGATTGTCTCTAATTGCGCCCTGTTTTGGCACAACTCTAAGACAGTTGTTATTGCTCCTTTTAAAAGGTATTAATAATCTTATAAACCTTTGAAAACAAATTTCGTTGTAAAGTCATCGGAAACTGCATTATTAGATTTTTTTGGATTTTGAGAGAATTTTGAAAAGACTTGCTAGAATGAATTTTTTCAGTTCCTTTTGTTAGGACGAATCTTTCGTTAAAAAGAGTTCTTCAGATTTTTTTAGTACGAATTTTATAAATAATTTTGGGAGGATGATTGCCTAAAACAACTACTGTAAGACGATATTTTGCTGGGTGAATTTTGGTGAAAACTTTTCTAAGCTACAGGGATGACTTTTGGGCAGACATTTTCATTTTTTAAGCTTTAAGGCGAATGCAAACGATGACTTTGAAAATAAGAAACTTCAATTCAATCCCTTAAAACTGAAAAACAAATAGTCATAGAAAAGTCACAAACCTAGATTTTTACCGTTTTCACTCTATGATCTGCCACTTACAGTTGTAAGTGTCTACACACAATTTTTCTTTCAGAATCTGAAGATACAGTGTAGAAAATTATTTCGAAGATACCTCAAACAAGCCTACTTACACAGTATTCCTGTTTTCCCAAGCTTCTGTGACCCAAGCTTCAGTCATGATATGTTTTCCAAGGTTTACAGCATGCTGATAGTATACGTAAAACTCATTATTATCAAACATTAGAAAGTATATAAACAGACATGAATCTGGCTAAGCATAAAATCAGAGGAAAATTAAAGTTGATGTACACGGGATATAATTGAAATTTTCTTGACTTTTACAACTACAAGATTGCTGGAAAAGGCTTTTCAAATATCAGAATATAACTAAAATAAATGTGAGAAAGATATTGCACATTGATAACTAAAAAATAATTTTTTGAGTTTGCAAATAGCTTCACTGTGTTGAATTCTAAGGAAAAATATATACGCATAATCATACTTTGTATTTTTGCCCTTGTGCAATGTGTGCTACAATATGAGTGATTTTTCCACTGAAGTCTTTTCGCACACTGCCACCCATAAAATGAACAAGGTCAGCCAGCTTGCTAACGGCATCTCGTTTCGTTGCAAATCCAGTAAAACAAATTGCCACTCCGAACATGGATCCGTTAAACAGAGGTCTTGAGGTCTCTGGCAAGACTCTTTTTCGACTGTGGATGTAGATGAGGAATGGTGGAGCACAGATGTGGCATCTCTTTTTCCGCAGCAGTTGGAATACGTTACCATCAAATGTATCACAAATAAAATAGTATTTGCGACGTTCATTGGACATGACTTCTAAATCTTCCTCTGATTCAGCTATGGTGTATTCTGGATTCAGGTACTGTAAAAATCATTAAATGCACATGCATTAGTTATTGTGCAACAGAGAGTTCTGAAATTCTTTTTTTTAAATATAAGAAAGATTTTGGTACAAGCAAAATATATCCATATTGTATGAGCCAAAGCAAGATAAATAATTTTTCATTGACTTTGATATTCAATGTGTTCCTTGCGAAGTCACATATAAAATCTTTCAAAAAGAAGTTAACATAGTGAAACTACATATTTTACTTCTTAGCCAATCAAAATGCAGATATTTTTGGCTTTGACGATAAATCAAAATAACACTCAAGTCACAACTTTGGTAATCAAGATAAAAAAAGACCAAACTGAAGTCTATCTTAAATGGATTTTGAGTAATTTTAGCCTCTTCAAGAAACCAGATTTTGAATGAAATCTATTACTCTCCAGATTTCTACAAGTTAAACAAAATTACTGACAACCTTTTTGAGACAGACTTTTTATTTCCTTACAAAAAGAACGTCACTGTCAAGACACCTGAGTATCTTCGATAGATTTTTTTTGTTTTAAACTGAAATCTTGGCACCATGATTTATTCATTTGAAAAACAAATTTATTCAAAACTTACATATTATATACAGAAGAGGTATTTTCACTTGAACTGTTATTTTTGGAAATTAAGGATTTCAACAATTCAGAAACCTTTAAATTTTAAATATTGCAGTAATTTCGAATCAACAAAGAAACATTATAAATAGCTATCTTGACTATTTTCACAGTAAAATTGAAGATGAAAACTCAAATTGAATAAAAACAAAAAAATGTGTCATCAGTTATGTTAAAACGTCAGAAGATATCTCTACATTTTTATTTTCGTCCATTCTGGCTTGACCAAAAAGAAATATATCAGCTCCAATTCAACCAAACCATAGTTCGCAGAGGGGTATGGGGTATGATTGATATCCCACCCCTTCTTTAAGATGATCAATCCTCCAGTAAGATGCTACAGATTAGCAGTTGTTGCAATGCTAATGTACGAAATGAATACTGTCCCTTAACTCTGCTCCCACTCCTCTTTAAAAGGTTGAACTAACCTGTACAGCACACATTAGATCTTTATTATACATCATTGATTTCTTTGTAAGACAGAATACAAAATCTATAAAAAATTGTATCAGTTACTTATGATTACCAATTACAGTGTTAACAGTCATTCATGATCACATTAATTTCTAATTTTCATTTGAGCAAACGACAAAAAAGCAACCATTTTTATTACAATCATACTAAAACAAGTTGACTTATTCAGTTAAAATATCAACTGGTCAATAAAGGACTTTGCGCACCTACCTTTTTCATTGTTTACCTAGAAATCTTATAATAGAGAACACAAAGGCAGAATATTGGTCAAACAAAAATGAAGTTATGAAAAACATTGGTAGCAACATTTACCTTTGGTATTGAATTCGTTGGTTCTGTTTACTGATGATATCGTTGAATTGACACTCATTAAACTCATGGTAGAATAATTTAATGAAGATTTCAAGTTCCCATAGTTTAATGAACTGGTTGATCCAAACATACTGTTTGATGCCATGTTAACTTCAATTTGTCTTTTCTTTTTCTATAATTTTTTCAATATTTCATACTGTCTGTAAAGGAAAGTAAAAGGTTGACTTGACTGGAAAATATTTTTAGATTGCAAAGGTAAAAAACTTTATCACTTACACCAATCCTAAAATTTTTCCTCTCCAAACACTTTATATTTTTGGCGTCCAATCTATCAAACTTTGATCTATACAATACAGAAAATAAATTAAGTAACAGGTTTGGTGTGCCGATGGAAAAATAAATAAAAATTTAGACAAGCAATAGGTTGCGCACCACAAAATCAACTGGACGTGTGTGGGGCGTGTGCTTGCAATCCTGTCTATGCCTGCTTTGTCAATATTCTTTAATTCTAAGATTTCTGATTCTATTAATTCCAAAAATTCGGTCACATAAACATTCAATACTTCCACTGAAAAAAACACAATTATAGAGAAAAAAGAAGTTGGAGATTGCACAATCTTGATCCTCTACTAAGCTCGGTTAAAGCTAGTTTTTATTTTTTTACTAATGCAACTATAAGTATTCCTTGATAAAAAATTGGTAAAATACACAACAGAGGAATTTTGAGAAAAAAATTGTCAAAAAATCTTACTGGCCTCCCAGACAAGATTTTGGTGGACTGGACAAATTTTTTTTTTAGGATTGGCCTAAATCAGAACCACAGTTATTGAATTTATCCATTCTAATGTTAGAACATTTTTAATGTATACATGATAACCTTACAGCAAAGTATCACAAGGAGTGATGTTTCTAAAGCATGTATATGCTCTTCAAAGATTGTGATTAACAATATTGACGGGGGAGGGGAATGTTAGCAATTAACTGGATTATGCTCAAAAGTCATTTGTGATGTCCCACCTACTTAGTAAATGATTGTAAATTTGACAAAATAGTTTTTTTTCTTGACAAAAAATGATGAACTGTGTCTTTGGGAATTTTTTTGAGAATTTATTTGCAACCATTCAAGAAAAATTAAATATGATTTGAAAATATCTAGACAATCACTCTTATGACGTTTTTGTTAAAAAATGATGTTTCTTAACATGAAAGCTTTTATTATATCTTTTTTGTTTACAAATTATATTCCAAAGTATAAGTTTGTTATTGTTCAGCTTACAAATAAAAAATATTCATGTACAGAAAAAAGTGAACATTGTATAATATTAATCCAAAGAGAGAAACTTTTTTGTGGCATACTATGTATAATCAAAAACAGACGCTTAAGTGACCTTGAGGTAAAAATTTGAGTTCTAAAAATGTGGTCCTTTTTGCTTTCCACATTCTTATCAAATAATCTTAAGGTTGTTTTCTTATCATTGATAATGTGTTTTTGCTATCATGACAAGCTTAATCATAATTTCTTAAAAAAAAAATATCTTTACCTAATTTCTTTGCTTGATCATAAATTGTGATATTTTTCAAGATTTTTAAAACAGACTCTATTACTCTAGATACTACTGCCCCATGCTTGCTGAGTTTGCACATAGCGTCAGCCCCCCTAAGACTTTGGGGGTACCTTATTGAAATATCAGTCCCAAAAAGCCAGGGGGCTGCAGATTGAAGAGGTTTCTTCAACTTTACTGACCTAATGGCAGTAAGTAGTACACAGTTAACAAAAAAAAAAAAAAAAAAAAAAAGCAGTTAAGTGGAGTGGATTAACTGCATGCTCCCTGACCAAACATTATTCCCAAGCAATGTAATATCAGACCAGTTCTCTGAAAACGGATATATCTAAAAAATATCCAAGAAAGGGTGTAAGAATAACCCTCTCGCCCAATACTTCTGGGCAACTTACTATCCAATAACATGGTAGACAGTTTCCAAAATAATTTAATCTTTTTCCTTTAAAGGCAAAAACATTAAAGGGATTGTACTAAGAAAAATGATAGAGTCTTTATGACTAACAAACATCCGGAAACTAAAAAAAATAAGATTGATGAAAATAAGCAAGTTAGGGCTCAGAATCAGTCTCCAAAGCAAAAACATATATATATATCTGCAAAGATCCATAACATCTGCCATTTTTCTTTAAAGCATCAGTACGTGCATTTTAATAAAAGTAGTCTGCACAGAGCTGGACTGTTATTGCAATATCCTCTGATTTCCAATCATTCCGCAAAATTCCGAACATGGCATGAAATTAAACCTTGAGTGGATTGAAGACTTGTACGCAATGAAAACACTGTGGAGCCTTATAAGGCAGCTTATGACTTATTTGGCGGTTGGCTGGTTGGACATGATGAGAAATGGATTTTCTTTTTTTAATATATTTTCCAAGACCAAGAGTTTTAAAAAACAGTTATCACGAGTACTCTTCCTATATTGAGTAGAACAAATATTATAAATATATCATCATTTGTTGTGGTAGGTACAATCCCTTTTAAGACTAAATAAAGGACATAACCTCTCCTGGCTTTAAATAGATTATCATTGTTGAATTTCTGTGAAATATCCAAAACGGGATATTTTTCCGATATACATAACAGTAAAAGCAGCCACAAAGTAAACAAGATATAGTAGCAGATTATTAAAAAACTGTCCGGCTACAACACTCGTCCTATTATTAGCCTATATTTATAAGAAAAAACAGTTTTGTGAGATCAACCAGACTAACTGGTAAAGTCTGGAGTAAATGACAGGAAGTACAAAAGTTCACTTTAGATTGCAGGGAAAAACACTAAGCTGGGAGAGGAGTAGAGAATTTACCTAAAACTCTCAGCTAGTCTACTGCACCTCTACACTGCACTCACTGCATCGAAAATTCAGGCAGACGTTAGTAGACATTCTAAAGAAGAATTGATGAAAAAAAATATATACATTACAAAAACTCAAGTACCACTTAATCAGAAACAAACAGGA
>JAUBWS010080899.1:0-12587 GCA_032270445.1 Darlingtonia californica
GTTTATAAGTTGAATCTGATTGGTTTATTTTTCGTGCTTGTCTTTGAATTCAAAATAAAACTTTCAACTGTCATCTGGGCTGTACTGAACTCTCTCTCTTCCTCCCTAGGTATATCAGGTTTGTAGTGTGGGGCAAGGAAGAAGAGTTCAGCTTCTGAACTAAGAAACACCTAGCAGAATGAACTTTTCATATTTTTTTGAAATGGAGACCAAACCCTAACCTGTCCCAAAAAACAAGTGAACCGCAAAGGCTAAAAAGTGTGATGGGTTGTGACTCACAGATTTGGATAGTGTTATATAGATCTAAAAAAGGTAAAAAACAAAACAAAAAGCATCTGTGAATAAAAAAAGCATCTTAGAAAAAATCTCACCACAAGGATTCAACAGTGTAGTTGATCTGTAATTTTAAAAATATCCTGTTTTAGATATATATATATATATATATATATCTTGGAAAAAATTAAAGCTTAAAAACAATGAACATAAAAAAAGCAGGGGGCAATGTCTTTTGCATTAACCTTAATGTAAATGGGTTAAGAAGTATAAAAGTTAAATATTTGTTAATTTCTCTTTAATAGAATGATAATGTTTCTAATACTGTTATATATATATATATATATATACACCGTCGAAACGTTGTCATAAACATGTTTTTTTTTTGTGAAAAATATTTAAAATGTAACACATCATGCTTAAAGATATTGTGATAAACTTTTATATAATTGGAAAAATATCTGGATTTGGATATTTCAAAGAAATACTCCTACTTCACTTTGGCAAAGACAAATTTTGTTATGGCCTATTCTAGAGAAACAAATGATAAAAGCTATAAAAATTTAAAAAACTCAAGTTACGGCCAGTCCAAAAGTCCATTATAATATTTGTGCACAATTCCACTCATCTAACCAACTTGATTCATGTTGGTTTAAAAGAAAGGTCTTAATACTTTGGCCATCTCTGAAAAAGCTGTGGCAAGTTGAAAAGTGTGCCTAGCTTGAGTATATAATTGACAAAAAACTGGTTTGTGATGTCCCTTTTTATGATGTCCTAAATATTAAAATGATAATAACTTTCTAACTATTGATATATATATATATATACAAGTCACCAAATTTCACCCAATGATGTAGTTTAGCACTTATATTAAATCTGCACAAAATATTTTAATAATGATGACATGATGAGATATTCAAATAATTCGTTTTTCGGAAATAGTTGCTGATGTCATCAATTTTATTGAAAAGTTTTTTATTTTTACATGCAGTTGCATCTTATGGATTCTTATGCATTTTTAGAATTGTAAAAGTTTTGTCTGGTGCAGTCCAGAGTACATGTATATGCGGAGTTGTTGCGGTGTAATTTTGGCACATTAAATTCAAATTTACACCAGACAACTCCAGACATGTCCAGCATATTAGCAGGGTCCTCTTTGGCATATGAAAGCAATCCATTTCTCTGTTTGAAATCTCAATGATGCACAACCAAACTGTTCAAGGACAATATCGAGAATGGACTTTTGATAATTATAATTTTCATTGTTAAGAAATTGTATATAGAAAACAAGAAATGTCTGGTATAGTGGTGTGTAGAGAATGAAACTGCTAATTTTTTCTTGAATGTGACTAACCAAAATTGACAAAAACACTGAGAAAATCAATCTTTCGAGAGCTAATATCTCAAAATTAGTGCAGAATTTCACCATACCCTTTGGAAAGTCTTCTATGCAGTTTTTCAGGTATTTCAAGAGCTTTCAGATACAATTGATTTAATCCAAAAATATCTTTGCAATTTCATGAACTTGAATTGAAGTCCTGGTCGAAACCGAATTTTCGCTGGTTTCATAGACTAAATAACAGAGCAGGGTGGTTTAAAAAAATTCTCTTTTCTATTCTTTAAGTAAACAAAAAAAGCACAGTGACCATGGCTTTCAGGTTGGCTTCACATCACCGCATGCGGTTTAGTCCTCAATATTCAGCTGGCAGTTCATCTATTTTGACAAACTTGGCTCGAAGAATGTTGACGATTGATGTTACCTCACCTCAAGAGTTTGAGGAGAAAGCACTCAAGTCCGACGTCCCAGTCATTGTCGATTTTCATGCCAGGTATGAATTGCATAACATCGTTTGGAGTTGTCAGGAGAACTCAACCTTCTTATAAATGTTAGTTTTTCTGAAAAATACAGAAAGTATGATGAGATTTGATGGTATGAATGACGAAGTTATTGTTTTTGTTTGTTTATGGTAATTTTATTTGAAGATTGTTTTATGCAGGATTTTTTTTCTTCCTTTTTTCTGATCTACAGTATGCTTTTATAGCCTTTAACAATATTTATTAATTTTTCCCAGTTTGACCCTCTTGTTTGTTCTTAAAGTATTTTTATTACGGTGGAAATCAAACTGACATGTATGCATGCTGAAGTAGTCTCAGCGCACAATTATTTCTGGGCACCCTGTGTTTAAGCCTAGAACACATGCAAATTCCATTTTGATTTCTCCACTGCAAGTGACAGTAGATAAAGAGAACATCAAAACAAATCAATTCCCGCACTATTTAAAACAATCAAAACAAGCCAAATCTTGTGCTTTTGTTTTGAAAGGATCAATGCAACCTATCAGATTGCTATTGTAGAGGTGTACATCAAAGTGTGCCCTGGCCTTCTTTTGTTATTATCTATAATTGCAAGTAGTGAAGGATCGTGTCTAGTCTACTTGTGTATTTGTTTGTTATTACGTAAGTGATTTTTTCTCGTAGCTGGTGTCAACCATGCAAACAGTTGAATCCAGTACTTAAAAAAGTGATGGATACTTACGAGGGGAAAGTAAACTTGCTGAAAGTGGATGTTGATGATTTGCAAGACCTGGCAATGGATTATGGGGTAAGTATACGGAAGTAAAATGCCTCTCTTTGGAAGTGAAATCGATCTATTACCCTTGACAAGCGGCGAATTCCGTAAGATAGCCTATGGACCTGATGGGGCTCGAATTCGGCAATTACACATAGTTACTATACATAGTTACATAGTATCGTATCTGTTGATGCCTTTCTTGTGGTAAAAATTGATCTTGATTCACTAAGATAGCTCAATTTTATGAAAAGTTTAGGCTTGCGTCAAATTTAAAACAATTCTTAATGCGCCAAATTCGGATTACACGAGGAATTTCAGGGATTTAGTTGATTCCTTTTTCAAAGAAGGAAAGGCTTTGACTTATCTGGAAAGTATTTCAAACTTCTGATCCCGTATGGGAAATTTTGAATTATAGAAACGGAAGTTTTAGTGGAAAAATAGCTTCTGCACTTGAAGACTTCTTAACCTATCTTCACAAGCTGGTTTCTTAAATGCTTTCTATATAATCGAAAGACAACCAAAAAAATTCTGTGAAAAGTAAAATTTCAAAAAAAAGACTTCGAAAAGAAATGTTCGCGTTTTTGGCCTTCTTTTAAAGGCCTTTTCAAACTTCCAATTGGCAAAACTCAAAAGAGTTTTTCCAGTGATTTTCATGATTTTTGGCTTGTTTTGTACGTCACGTCGTGAAATGTTTTGGTTGAGTGAGAGGTTCAAAATATGGTAATGTCCGTGCGTCAATAGTTTTTTCCGTGAAAGTTTCAATCATTAAAGTATATTTTCCAGAAAGTGGTCCAAACATCCAAAAAAATTGTCTTCCTTAACATGACAATGTATTGTTGTTTTGCTTTTCAGGTGATGTCCATTCCATATTTGGTTGGTCTCAGTGGCGGTGAAGTCGTCGATAAAATGGTAGGATTAAAGAGCGAAGAAGAAATACGAACTTTCGTCGAATCAATATCCCAATCCTAATATTCTGCCATTAACCATATTTGCCAAGAACTTAACCATATTTGGTAAAAAAACTAACCATATTTGGTAAATAACTAACCATATTTGGCAAATAACTTACCATATTTGGAAGATGACTGTTTGGTAAAACTACTATTTCTAGAAACTCTTTGTTGATATTTTTATTCCACAATTAGCCAAGGACCCATTGTTGTTAATAACCTAACCATATTTTGTAAAAACATAACCTTATCTGTTGGATTACAGCTAGCCTTGTATTGCTCAATTTGTGGTATTGTTTTATCCAAAGTGTTTCTTGCTGAACCTTAAAGCTAGATATTTATAAATTTATAAATAAAGAGGGGGAAATTTGGTGCGATGAAATATTTTTACTCATAAAGCTCTTTATTAAGGAATGACTTCAAAAGATTTTTTTGATATCATTTGAATACAATTATTATCAAATACATCGGGATTAAAGGAAAGAAAAGTCGCACTAAAGTCTCTATATTACATTTTTATTCAAAAAAATGTATTTTGCCCACTTTTGTCCAACGAAAACATTTGCCCAACAGTTTTTTGTCCGATAAGGTGAAATGGTAAAATGTGTTATTCGTAGCTTTAGACAGTCGAATGATTTAAACATTGCTTTTCTACAAAATGATAATGACGTAATCCATTCGTTTCTGGTTGTGTTTTAATTTCAACGAGTAGTGGATCGTTTTAGTGAACAATCGATCAATCAATTCTTGCAAAAAACCCTCGAAAACAGGGTGTCAATTTTCTCTTCTAACTATTGTAGAATTATTTCAACTGAAACCACAAATTAAAACTAATAAAGAAAAAACATTTGAAATTCCTAGTTTGGGCAATAAGATAATGACGGTTTTATTGTCTTTTTTTACGGTTTTATGGTTTAATGCGAGTAAAAAAAAACAACAGAATTTATGTCAAATGCAACCATTGCTCTATGAACAATTTAATAAACCATTTTTTACCTTTTTTTGCAAATGTATACGATCGCTCTTTCACTAAAATTTAAGTTAGGCTTTCTACATCATAAAAAAATATTTTTGCAATTTTAAAAAGGCAGTATGGTACAATGAATCCTCGATTTTTTTGACTCACCCGCTAGTGTTCCATTTAGGATATTTTTTCTATTATGTAAATAGACATATAATATTTTTCAGAAAAAAGACATGCAGATAACCCTTGTTCAAACTTCTTTGCCCAGTGGACAAAATCCCGGGGCGTGGTTGCGGGTACACGTATACGTACACCCGAGGGTCCGGGGACGTGTCGCTGTTCATGGTATTCCTTTTCACCTCATCCAGTCCCGCACAGAGTCGCGAAATCCGCAAAATTCAGTCCGAGTTAGGGTTTTTAGCTGAAAAGTCCCGCGTAGGGTACATTTTTTCATGTTCAAATGGAGTTTTATTGAAAAAAGTCTCTCACAAGGTATACTATTGTCACTTTCAGCATTCTCTGACACGGCCGATTTTAAAATCTCCAGCGGCGTTAAAATAGGAACAGGCTTAACAGTAGCAAAGTCACAATTTAGGTTCCATGTCCTTTAACAAACGGTTGTGGTTTTAACAACTCTAGTTACAATTTTTGAATTTACTCGGTTTAAACTTCGGGCAAAATCTTAAAGTCAACAGAAGCATCCAACGAGCTGAAAACACAAAATATTCGGGTTTCTTATTTCCCAGGGATAGGCATTTTGCTCCGAACACGTTAAAATCTAGGAGCCCAAAATACGAAAATATCTGTTTTTTTGGCCAAACAATTTTTTTTGTGATCTTTCAGGCGTCTAATCAAGTCGTCTAATACTATCTCGTATTTTCCAGGAGATATGAACTTTAGAACGACCACAAAAAAATTCAGTAGTCTAAAAAATATAAGCCAGTAATTGGTCACAGAAAACGTATTCATAATTTTACATAAAACCGAAAGTTTCGGCCGAACACAAAAGTTTCCTGCAAAGTATTTTTCGAAATATTTTCCGCACACATACCTTATCGGACAAAAGTGACGAAATTTTTCTGTTCTGATGAAATTTTTTGTTCAAAATAAAATTCCATATTTAGCTTGTTTTGTACGTCACGTTGTGAAATGTTTTGGTTGATTGAGAGGTTCAAAATATGGCAATATTAGCGAGATATGATAAACAACTTTTTATTGCAAATGCTTTTTTTTGTCCTGTATACAGTCTGAGTATTTTGTGTCAGGAGGAAAGTTACCGAGAAAAAAAACATGTATATAAAGAAATTTCAAAGATGGACAAAACTTTTCGTTGAACAAAATTTTTGACGAAAATTTTGTCCGATACAGTAAGGTATATATTTCTAGGAAAAGCACACCTCTTAATAAGTATAATAAATATTAACAACTGCCCGGTTGGCTGCTTTCGAGTCAATTTTGAAAAAACTAATCACTTTCCCTGACTTATCTTCAAAATGAATATGACATGGACACAACAACATATCGATCAAATTTTTTATGAAAAATTTGAGTTGTTTTGTACTAAAACAGCAACAATTACCGTAAACCCTCGAATAAGTGCTCGGGCGCTTATTTAATTTCCAGGCCTCACAGGGGGGCGCTTATTAGGTTTTTCTGGACGTCAAAGTTATTCAGGCAAAGACGAACACGTAAAACTTGTAAAAAATTGAAATAAACATTTGTTGAGGAATATAAGATAAAACAAACTTTGCTGTTTATTACTACCTTTTTTTGTCTTACTGCCTTCCCCGTTCCTGTAAAATTAAATCTTACTTCACAGAAACTCGTTTTTGGCTAATATTTTGAATAAACGCCCGTTTATTAAGGTGGAAGTGGTACGTGCTTATTTGAGGGGCGGGGGGGGCGCTTATTCGATAATTTTCACAATAGGGTGGGCGCTTATTGGAAGAATTACGGTATCGTAATAACATCTACACCATGTTTTATCATAGAAGTACAGTGTGTCCCATAAATATGTAGCCTCTCGTAAAATTGTCATTAGCAATAGCATAGAAAACTTTTAGTTTTTCCTTTGTTTTGAGATGCGGTACTTTTGATGAATTCTCATGACATTTTTTACAATAGGCTACATTTTTTTGGGACACCCTGTAGTTTGAATTTCATAGATGCATAGAACTCCACCGAAAGAAAATGTTATATGAAAAATATTAGGGAAACTTTGTGGGAAAAAAGTACTTCAAAAAATCTTGTACACTTGCAAAAAAATCACAGAAAAAATCAAAAATCACAAAAAAAATCAAAAATCACACGAGAAAAGTAAAAAAAAAACCACAAAAATTCACAAAAAATCAAAGAATGTCGTTCACCATATTTTTCAGTGCTTTTTCTTTCGGCTTTTCTCCTCGAAAACGTCGTAGGTTTTTTATTTCGTTTGCGACTATTTAGTTTCTTTCTCTTATCTCTTTATATAATCTTTAACAATGAAAAACTCAAATCTTTATATGTTCCCATGGTAAAAAGAGGGCGGGGCTGATGGTCAAATGCAGGCAAGAATTGCTTTCTTTTCATACACCCATAAAGTTGATAGAGTTGAAAGTTGAATTGCAAATATTAATTAAAAAATTGGGAAGTTTATATTTTGCGTTTCGAACATTTTGATACACACTGTACTTATTTCGCATTTTTATCTGACATTCTATAGCACTGACGACTGGAGAACTCTCTGAAAGCTTCTGCTTTAAATATATTATATTTTAACCAATACTTAAGTTCTTATGGCGATTTTTCTAGTTTCGTATGAGACTTTCTATGGAAGGCAATGTAGAGCCATATCATGAAAAATATGAAAAAGTAAAATGAAACCATATATACTACTGAAAAGGGTCGGATAGCTCAGTCGGTAGAGCGCTCACCTCGCAATTGAAAGGTAATTGGTTCGAAATTCTGAAATGCCCTCAAAAAAAGTGGATAGAAGACACTTAAGAGGATGTAGCTGATTTCTTTGTCAATAAAAGGTTATTGGTAAAAATAGGATGCAAAAATGAGCAATGTCTTAAACTGATGTTTTAGGCTAACGATAGAAAAATCATGTATATTCACTCACATTTCTTCTATACAGTTTCTGAAAGTTTTCCAAAAATATTGTTAGTTTTTTATATTAATTTTTATAGTGGTTTTTCGATGTGCAGAGATTTTTGCTTGGCATGGCTAAAAATAGCCTGGGAGGTGTCATTTGGTTTTTTTAGAATGAATCGATTCCAAAAACTTTTTATGCTCAACACAATTTGCTGAATCGCTCTCAGCCATTTTTAAATTGTCCACATCCCAGAGCAAAGGAAAAGTTTCATATGGTTCCATAAGTTTTACATTAAGTTGGTTTACGCAAACTGTGACACGAGATATTATTTTTGACCACCTGTCAGAAGTGAATTTTACAGAACCAAATATAAAAACGATTTACTAGGCCCATCATTTTCAAATCTGAACCAATCAACTTCCGTAAACCTTTATGCTATTTAATTATGTTTTCGATTTTTACCACTACAGTGTATTTAACAGACCGGTCTACATCCAATGTCAAGGCATACGCGAGATCTACAACCATTAATGAATTCGACTTCAATATGACCATGGCAAAAACAGTCTTAAAGACAAACAGACCGTTATGTCTTGCAAAAATAAAACACTTTTTGCATTTCACAGGTCGGTTTGTAGCCGAAATACCAACCAGACAAGTGACGTAATTGAAACCTTGCAATAAAGGCCTAAATTAGTAACATCACAAGGTCTCAATTTAAAGTCAAAATTGTGACGTTATATGGCTGTTGAAGCGACGTTTTCTGCTAGTTCAGATATCTCCAAGAGGATACAATTTTGGGCTCTACTGTGGAATCAAAAATTCATGACATATAATGTCGTTCGAACCATGAAAATGAAATGTCGCGAAAAATAACATTTATGCTGGACCGCGAAATTATATTACCACGAAACCAAAAAATTGCTCAAAATTACCGCGAATTTAAAATGCTGAGAAATTTTCATTCCGCCTAATTTTCTTGCAATAAATTAGTTGATTATTCGTACTGTATAATACAGGATCAATAGGGGTCTATCTGCCTTAATTTAAGCGACTCGCAATTAGAAATGATCTCCTTCGCAGACGATTTTTATGATTTTGAGAGGTAAACAAATAAATTATGGTTGGCTTTATGTTTCCCCGTTTCCCATAAACCGTCACTAATTTACACTGTTTTATTGTAACAGTAAAGGAGTATAAAGGAAAGCAACGTTTAGACCAGTCGCAATAAACTTTCATATCTAATGGTCGAAAACATTAAATTCACGCTTCTTATCCGTTCTATCAACAGCGAAATTTCATGGTTACACGTATTTTATTATTTAAGCAACCAGTTTATAAGCCATTCTAGGCAAATCTTCAAAAAACTTCGGCAACTTAACTGCAAACTTTTATGTAAGTAACAGTAAATTTCATCATAGTATTTTATATTTACCGTTAAAGGATTTTATGGTGTAACATGATGTAAAATAGGTTACTTTTAACGTTCAGCCTTTTTTTTTTCCAGTGCATATACCGTTCACTTGAATATTATTTGACGTTTCAAAAGCAGAAATGTTTGGTAAATGCTCGGAAATATCAAAATTTATGCAAGCAATCACTTAACAAATTTCATGGCCCTTAAGGCTATTTAAAGCAATTCTTTTAAAGAACTAAACGCTGGGTTGCTTATAAGAAAAATACGTGTATTGCGAGCGTAACAACAAATTTCTTGTAAAAGTTTTTAACAATATCGTATATTATATCTTAAAAGCACTAACAATTAGTCAAAATGGAATGAGAATATAAAGAGAATCAGTGGCATGTCTACGAGTATGAGAAAGGTCCTATTCCGCATCAATCACGTTTTCTATAGAAACGCTTGTTACAAGTGTTTAGAAGAACGACAAATCGAGACAATATTTTGCTTGCTTAAACAAACACTTGTAACGAGCGTTTCTATATAAAACTCAAATATGCGGAAAAGGACTTTTCTCTAATTGCTACGTAGGTCTTGCTTGCAGAAAGGAAGAAAGAAATTTCATCAAAGCATAAAGTCATTACAATATTCATTTCTTTAATTTTCCAAATCTATCTAAGAGGCCAAAAAGACGCCTGTTTTATGTCGTGTCTAATATAATTCTACAAGACTGTACTTATGAATAATACTTTACAGTGTAATTAACGTATCTACGTTATCTTATGAACAGGTCGGTAGAATTAAATTAGCAAAAAACAGGCTTCTAAAGTTACTCTAATAGGCGCAAAATGACAAACTCTGCAATTCCGATGGGCAGGTACAAAACTCATGATTGCATAATGCATAATAATGCAAATATCTCAGCAACTAAGTATACTAAGAACTTTACAAATCTTAACCAACACTTTATGATGTCAATTTCAGTCGATCTTGAAAGTTTCAGTTCTACCACTTGGCTTGGCTTGTTGATATTTTCATTAATTCGTATAATACCACACCGAGTGAGTTAAAAACAGATTTTACATTAGAAAGATGAATTAAGTTTTGGCTGAAGACTCGATTTATGGTTTCAATTCAAGACACATGTCTGTCATGTAAGAACTTCAAATTTTAACCTACACTTTATGATGTCAATCTCACTGTCACCACCTGTCTGGTTGGTATTTTACAGAACAAAACCTTAAATGCTCAAAAACTTTACGTCTGTAGATATTATAAAAAGTAAAATAACACGAAAGTATCACATGTCCAACGTGTATTTTACAGACCAGAAATTTAAAAACTGTTTCTGGTCTGTAAATAAACACTGGTCACATAATTTTTTCATGTTCCGTTAATCCGTATAATACCACACACTAGTGATTTATAGACAGATTTTACATAAGAAAGACAAATTCAGTGTAACAGTTTGGCTGAAGACTTGAGTTTCGATTTAAGACAAATGTCCATGTGGACCCTTTTTTACCTTAAGACAATATGATTCCCAAAAAGTTAGATGTGAAGTTGCTTAGGACAACAGCCGCCCACACCCTGGAAAAGGTATTATAGCATCAAATTTTTCAAAGCCTTAAATTGGAAATTAACTGTTTAATTTGGTCATATCGGTCAATTTGTTTCGTTTTTTATAAGAAAGGTTTTCGAAGAACAACGAATTTTTAAAAAATACGTTATTGCATGAAAATTTTGAGGCATTTTAATTTTGTGGCAAATTTTGCGGCATCTCAATTTCGCGGTCAAACCTATCTGTTATAATTTGTGACATTTTCGCGGTTTGAGCAAATAGCTGAGTCTCATGAAATCTTGATTTCGTGATTAGTTTTTTGTAACCATATCATCCCATAAAGAACGTTTTCAACCTTTGTGCGATGTTAAAACTGCGTCGAAACAATTTTAGGCGATTTAAACGAATTTTTGATGAAATTTGATCTTGTGATTTCATGGAGACGATGTTATGTCTCGCGGCATTTTAATTTCAGGGTTTTCTGACGGTAGCCGAAACCACGATATTTTGATGCAATAAAGTAAGAGTGAATGGTAACAACATCGTTGTAAAAACAAGTTTCCAGGTGCTAATTAAAAAAATGTCTACATCGTTATCTCCAGAAAATTTAATTTGAAATATGTAACTCGTAACTCGTAACAGGCAACTCGCAACTCGTGTTTTATAAATCTTCTGAATATTATCCCACAGCATTTTTAGGCGGTTCGTGTATCCTAATATCCTATTCCTGGGTCTTCCCTTGCTTTTTTGTAGCAATTATAAACATCATTATTCAGTTCGTTTGTCCATTCAAATTGTTTGCTGTAATGTAATGTGTATTTCTGCAGTAAGAAACTGCCATATTTCAAACAAAATCATATAAACAAGTTATTTCAGGTTGTATTTCTTTTAATAAATCCAAAAAGATACCTTGTAATAATACGACAGCAATAAATAACGAGTTTTCCAGAAGAAAATCAAATTTTAAGACTTCATGTCTTCTGCCCGATTCTTAACACGCCCGCACAACACGGAGGTCAGCGCGTAAGTCAGTAAGGTTAAAAGATATCTAAAATTCAGATTAAAAATTTACATTCAAAATTTATTCGGTTTTCTTCCCGAAAACAAGGATGCATATACTAAAATAATAGATAAACAGAAATATAAAAAATACCAAATGGTAGGGAATTTTCGGAGGAGCTAGACTGCTGAAACCACTGTGGTATTGAAGCTATGCTAAAAATTAGAAGTTGAAAACAAACGAGAATGCAAATATCAAATGTAAAAGAAATGGTCACTGTGGCCCACACAGTACCTGTAAAATCTAAAAAAATCTAAAACTTAAACGAAAATAATAGGATAAATAGAATAGAATTAGACAAACAAATACTATCTATCTTTTTCACAATTTTGGTAACTCTGGACTACAGTGTGTCTTATTGTTAAAAAGAGGATATTTTTGTTATACTTTAGATTTAAATGATAAAATTAGTTTAGTCCTTAAAATTTAAAAATGTTTTGACAATTTTAACTGACCCTATAATACTTTTTTGTTGGATAAAGCGAACAATTTTATTGGCTTCATTTTCACTAGAGCCTAATTTTCTGACACAACCCTTGAGTTCTTTTGGAACACTACCCAAAGCCCCGACAATTGTTGTGATAAATGTAAATTTGAATTCGGGGTACATCAACTGCATTGCCAGTAACAGAGGACCATAGTTGTCTTCCTTTTTTTTCACTTTTTTGGACACATTCACATCATGAGGACAACTGAATTCAACAACTGAGCACGACTTCTCAGTTTTGTTCC
>JAUBWS010080910.1:0-12584 GCA_032270445.1 Darlingtonia californica
GAGAAAAACTACCTTTATTTGTAATTGGAAAGTCTGCAAAGCCTCGTTGTTTCAAGGGAGTTAAAAATTTACCTTGCCGCTACTGTTCCCAAAAAAAGAGCTGGATGGATGGAAATTTATTTTGAGAGTGGGTAAAAGAGAATGATCGAAAGTTTGCAGCTCAAGACAGAAAGGTCACGATAATTATCGATAATTGTCCTGCTCATCCCACTGTAGAAGAACTAAATGCTATTGAGCTTATCTTCTTGCCACCAAATACAACATCGAAAACCCAACCAATGGATCAAGGTGTGATTAGAAGTTTGAAAGCTTATTATCGTCATTCGCTCATTAAGCGTTTTATAACAAGTATTGGCGGGGGAAGTTCACCTACAAAAGTCAACATTCTGGAAGCAAAGACATTACTTAGTGCAGCTTGGGAGGGTGTAACACCAGAAACAGCGGTCAACTGCTTTAAGAAAGCTGGTATAAGTCTGGGAGCACAAATTCACAGTCAATAAGATGAAGATGATCCATTTAAACTCCTTGCAGCTCAGATGGAGGATTTCCATAGCGATGACGACGACGACGATTCTTCGATTGACTTCACAGTCAGTAGCTACGTGGATGCAGATGAAGATGTTCAAACGTCCGAGATCGATCCCATGACTGACCAGGAAATCATTGATCGAGTCCGATTAGTCGATGGCGAAAATGATGAAGAAGACGAAGAGGAAATTGATCAGGACCACCGAACCACCCAAGAAAAGCGAGGTTCGCCAAGGTATGGAAACCCTTCAACGATGCTGTCTTTTCCAAGATGACGGGGAGGAAATGCAAAAGAAAATTACAGCGATTGAGAAAATGTACGAAATAGCGTTGTTAAAGAAAAAACATCAGTCTTTGATAACAGACTTTTTTACAAAGTAAAAGTCAATCTCAATTTACGGAAAGATGCGTAGTTTTTGAAAAAGGTAGTTTTTCCTTGCCCTTTTCATTTTCACTGTCCCAAACTTGATCCTTAATTCAGACATCCTTTCATGGACTTTTAAAATGATAACTGATAAATTATTTCACCCTACCATAACCTCGATAACTAATGGTTTGAATTTTCTAAAACAAATTTAAAGACAAAGGCCATGTACATGTAGGCTACAAAAGAAAATCAATGAATTCACTGAAAAATATGTTTCTTTCAATTTAATAAATTGTTATTTCAAAATTTCTACAAATTTTTGTTCTCCTTTAAAATTCAAAACACAGGGTAATTGCAAACACGATCTCCAACATTGAATCTTTTCCCAGTAACTTTAGCCGTACAACTTGCTTCAGCATGACTTTGTAAAAAGTAAAATATTGTCTTGGCAAAACGCCCTGAATTTCCTTTTTTCAAATGTCCAACTAATTTTTCATCTGTAGTTTTTATACAAACAGCATATTTGTCAACCGGATTTTCAGGTTCGTATTGAACTTTTAAGTGTTCACCCAACTCAGGCGACCAGATGTCTTTGTAAACACGATGCCCGTTAATTTCCGTTTTATGCGACGTTTCTGCTGTCAGGATAACAGGCAATTCATCTTGCAAAAGCATCTTGTAGATTATATTCAAAGCCATGTTGATAAAAGAAACTTGTGCACAAAAAAAACAAAAACTTTATGCTTATGAAGGCATTGCACCTGCTTCATGTAGACAAATTTTCGAACGTCTCGTGTTTATTCGAATTCGTTATCATTTTACTATTTAACGGGATCCTAGCTGAAGAAACGAATTTAAAGCTCTTTTGTTCGAAAGGGTTACGAGTTTTAAACGATTTAGGCAAAATTTTCTCTCACCTTTCGATATAACGAACTCTCGATATACGGTTCTGGACCCCTAAATAGAGACCTAGGAGCACCGCGATCACTAGTGAGCGATCCCCGGTCAAGAAATAGACTCAAAAGATTTAAAAAATCTTGAAAATTTTCGGCATATAAAGGGTCAAATCCTCTACCCAAGCGACAAACCAATCAGAAATTTCTCAAGGTATAAAAGGCTTTATATCGCCAGTGATAAAAGAAAAATATGTGCTCATTTGGAAGCTCTTTTTAAGCTGTATCTTAAACGTGTCTGATTTTCAAATTACTTCTATACCAAAAGTTTCGGCAGCTGAAAATATTTCTTTATATAAATGAATGAAATTTGCCTTTCAGGTCACTAACCTGTACCAGAGTCTCCTCACGCGGAGAAGTAAGGTAAGTAGTCTCTGTTCGGCAAGTTTCGTTTTGCCGTGGGAAAGACTAGAACTTTCTATACCGGCACAGAAGGAAATGCGAAGATAACGAGAGTAAGTAGTATTTTCTATGTGTATTTTGTATGCAAGATATCTACAAAAATATATAGACAGAAATCTAAGACTCAGGGCCAGCCTGAATTATCAAGATATTTAAAAATACTAGCAAGTAACATAATATTTCCCAACAAAATTTTTTAGTATGCAGTAAACGAGGAATCCTGTCCCAACTTACCGTCTAACAAGTTGGACAAGGGCCAGGGACAACCTAGATCGAAATTCCGTGCTTCTATTTTCATTGATTCAACTAAAGATAGTGTGAATTGTGCAGAAAATTAGATTGGACTGTAAGTTTGAATTAGTAAACGAAACTTTTGAATTCAAGTTTGACAATTAGTAATAGGTTACCCCTAGCTCTTTTTTTCTCATACTAAGACCAACTTCAAAAAACAAGGAAAGATTGGGAGAAACGTTCCTGATTATTACAAAGGACAACAAACGAGGCCTGTCATTGCAAGGCAAAACATGCAGCCGTATCCTAAAACATTATAATAATAAAGACACTGTTCATAAGTTTCGTGTTCAAGGAGGTCATGAAGTTTCTTCTTTGTCCCTGTTTTCTTTTCATTTCCCAACGGGTACAATTTCTTTAATGCTTTTGCATAATATTGAGCTATTGGTTTCACTGCAAAATTGAAGAAAGCTTTCTGGATCTTTTTGGGTTTCTTTGGAATTGTCTTTGTATTTGATGTGTTATTAGAGATGACTTTTTGAATCAATTGCAAATAAAACTTGCTTATTGGTTTCAATGTGTCGTACATTTCTTCTGGTATCTCGACCATTTCTTCTTCTTTATTGCTCTTCGGTTGTTGAGTGTTGGTGTTCTTCTTTTTGATTGGTTCAGAAGGATGTTCCTGTGAAGCCATTGGTTGATATTTTTCCTCCGCTGACGGTAAACCAGCCACAACTGCAAAAGCAAAACATAGCGAAATCACAATACGATTCATCTTGTAGAGAGTTTATTGATTTTTGGAGTTTTTACTACCTTCCCCTGGTTGTTGCAAAATTTTAACTGATTGAAATACATTACACACGCGGTATTTATATGGTTCTGAAATCACTAGCGAGATTTATTGACTTGTCACGTGGGATTTATGTTCTTATGTAATTGAAACATTTTTTCATGCAGATTTCGTCATTAGAAATTAATTGATTTTTAATCATCCAACCTTTGGGTATCAGTGGTAATTACTGAAATGTCTGATAATTAGCGACTCATTAATATGCTACATTTTGATGAGGGATTGCAGCTCAAGGTTCACGTACGGGGGATTTGAGCAGACTTGATGATAAATAAAAGGGGCGTAAGATTGGCATCACATTACTTTTTATGTATAAGAGAATACAAAATGATGAATAAATACCAAAGGATTTCACCATAAATCTCTTCATCTGCTACCTTTTCGAATATCAGTCACACACTCAATCCAACTAGATTCACCTATGTAGTTCTTTCAATCAAAATCATGCATTAATGAGAAAATGCCTTATCGGATACAAAAAGGTCGAACAAAAGCGACGAAATTTTCCGGAAGTGACGAAAGTTTTGTCCGACGAAAACACTCAAATTTTTTATTGCATTAACACATTATAGACACTACGATTCGTGTGATTTATATTTGAAATCAAGGTTTTAAAACATTGGATTCACGTCACGGTTGTCCGAAATTTTATCCAGCATTTTTTTGTCCGATTGCTTTCTTATAGTTCAAGCAAGCCCTAGATTTATTGTGTTTTTTCTTTTTATCCAATCCTACTATATATCTTAAATTTGGTGGCGCCTAACTTAAAAAATGATAAAATCGTAGTCATACATCGTATGTAGACAAACATATTTTTAAATACTGTCTTATCTTCAAATCACAATCACTTCATATATGTGAAATCGGGACCCAAATACGCAATGTCTAGTACGCTGTGTCATACTTTGGAGAATGATAGCTTTGGATCCTTCGAATTAAGCTTTCATTATTATTTACTTCATATATCTGAAATCGGGATCCAAATACCGAATGTCTAGTACGTGGTGTCATACTTTGGAGATTGACAGCTTTGGATCCTTCGAATTAAGCTTTCATTATTAGTTACTTCATATATGTGAAATCGGAACCCAAATACCGAATGTCTAGTATACTGTGAATGAGAAGTCATACTTTGGAGTTTGATAGTTTTGGAGCCTTCAAAATAAGTTTTTATCATCTAATCAAATCCTTTATTTATGGTTGAGATTTTTGTGTGTCAGTAGGGAAAACTAATCGATCAAACGTTGGCAGTAGTTTGGCATTACATAATTCTACAAAAATCATCCTAACACAATATAACAAAGCTCTCAACAAGTTAGGCATATTGAACACTGGTACAAATAAATATCAACAAAATAATATAAGGATTGGACTAAATGGTTCATGATAGGGAGGTAAAGTTAGGGATAGAGCGCAACAGTACAACTGTACTTACGGAAGGGGGTAAACTTTCAATTTCTCTCACCGTCCTACACATTTTTTTTATAAGCATATTGGATTTTGAGCTCAGGCTGGGCAATATGCTTAATTTCTATTGTTCTATAACAATAGATCTATTGTTTTAAAGCCTAAATATCAGCCTTTGTATGCTTATAGACGTCATGCTTATAAAAAAAACGTGTACATGGTTTAAGGATTAGAGCTTGAGAAATAATTAACGGTCAAAATATTACGTTTTGCTTCTTTGCGAAAATTTTTTCCCCTAAAGTTCTCGTTCTCATTCAATAACCCTGTATCAGACTTTTATAAATTAAAAATAACATAAGTAGACACATTTTTTTGCGACGGGAAGGACCAATGCAGTACAATTACCACTATTATCATTGATATTTCTATTAAAAATATTTATGCAGGATAATTCCCCAGTCGTAAAATTATATACATTAACTAAAGTCTATTTCAAAATACCTAAAACCAAAATGAAAAAAGCTTATAACTTTTTAACTGCTGAATAAAATTGAAAACTTATTTTTGCTTTGAAATGATATATATCGCAGAGTGGAACATTAAGCAATATAAAGATATTCCAAATAAGAAGAAATGAAAATGAAAAAATGAAGATGTAAAAAACCCGACTGCAAAGTAGAAATGTTTTGCTGTTTTTTGCCTTTTTTTTTACTCAAAATTACCTCTAAACTTTTGGTCATGAAACTGCATTGAAAAAAGATATTCAAACTTTTTCATATTCTAGTTTTAGGTATTTTGTAATAGACTTTATATATAATATTTACACTGCTAACAGAGTGTCTAGTGATTTTCTGAAATCAAATTCAGGGTAATTCAGTAATTCATAATCTTTCAGTTTTTGCCTTTTTCAGGGTCCTTATTTAATTAAACAAAGTTTGAACACAAAGATACGGTAACAAATCACGTCTAATAATGGGATAAATCAACAAAAAATGTGCAATATATAAATTTCTTTTGAAAACTTGTAGATAATAAAACTTCAAACATTGTCAACTGAAACATTGCAAACAGAAAGAGACATAAACAATTTTTTTCACGGTCTTCAGGGTTTTTAGGGCCACCTAAATGAATTCAGAGACTTTCAGGGTTCCCAGGGTTTTCAGGGTCCGCTAGACACCCTGGCTAAGATAGGTAAAGTAGGTAACATTTTAGATAATTTAGATAAAATGATAAAAAAAACACGAAAAAAGTAAAGATCTTTTCCGTACGTCCATTTACAGCTTCATTGAAACAAACTGGGCTGGAAAATCAAACTCCGAAGACGATGAGAATATTGTTAAAAATATTTCAAATGTCAAGACGTTAATTATCATCAACTCCGTCATTTTTTCTCATGAATCTTAACAACTTTGACCTCCGTGAAAAGGTCACCACATTCCAGCGAGTCGTTAAATTTGGCTAGATAAAATTTAATGAGGATCCTACCTTCTTTGAAACACGTACAGAGAATCAAACAAAAATTTGATTTGGAATTCTCATTACCAAAAGCAATCAAGGTGCCTAACAATGCAGTTTTTAAACCTCTTAACCACTTTGGCCACGCATGTAAAACCACCGTCTATAATATGATTGAAGAATAGTGGCGATACAAAAGATTGAAGATTTGTTTTGGCAAAGATTGATTGGGGTGCAGTATAGCGAGCAAGAGACTGCCAAAATGTGGTATATTGTAGGTTTATCCTTTTGACGAAACGGGAGAAATCTGCTAGTTTATTAGATGGGATACCAACTGTCTTTCCACTTTCACATTGAAGAAAATGTTTCAAAAACATTTGTGTCAGTTACCATTTCTCGGAGTTCAATGTCAATAAGAGAATGGATTATCTGCTAGTGGCACTTATGTATGTTTTATCCATCCACAACCAAAAAACTTTTTACAACACTTATCTTTCTTTCTAAAGTTTTTTTAGTTTACACCGTAACATATACCTGGCTAGCGCGTTTTTAGGAAAATGAGAACAGCAGAAATGAAATTAATCATATTCATATTACTTGTTAGACCGGTACTAAATCTACGGGTCATACCAGTAACCCTCTGCCGGGTATAGTTCGTCCTCCCGAGTCTCACTAACGTTTGCAAAAATATGAAAGAATGAGTTCAAAGTCCTTTGTCACAGCTTTACAAAATTCAAAACAGATTTAAAAAATCGTTCCTTTATTCTGAGATATTTATTTTCAAAAAATGTACTGAAAAATCAGTATCTGGAAAAATATGCCAGGTTATCTATTTGCCAAAGTGCTACCATTTATACCTTTTGAAAAAATATGGGGGAATCTTTTTATCACCCTACATGAAATAAGGGTACTCCAGACTCCATATTATTAAAGAAGGATAAGGTTTGTACCATCTCCCATGCTTCATAAAAAATTATTTTCCGCGCAATTTATTGAAAAGGTTGCCAATTTTTTGTTGTTGTTTTGCGGTTTTACCTGCTACCACTGATAAAGTAACTAAAGTGTTTTTTTTCTTTATAACAAATATATCACAAAAACAAAAAATTATATAAAGCAAATACTAAATAACTACTGAATTCCTTCTCTCGCAAAGCACATAAAGTGATATCTCCAAGAGCAGGAATTTAAACAAGAAAGAAAATAGAATAAATCAACAAGAACTATTAAAAAAAGATTTTAGAAAATTTCATTCAGATGTTGAAATATTTGTTCGTTGAAATACCTTTATGGGACCAAATGTTTTGAACATGTGTTCCTGTGTTAAAGTCACGTTTTATTTTCTTGGAAACCGCAGATCGGTTACATGAAGGCAAGTTCTTTTTTACACTGAACCATTTTTTTCCCATCCCACCCACAGTTATTGGAAAATTAAGTATTGCTTAAGAATATTATGTGGTTTTTTCCTTCCGTTATCATTTCCGATTAGGTTCAATTAATTGTAACTACAACCCGCTTAATAAGCCCAAATTTTCTCATATAATTTTTATTTGCTCAAGTTTTTTTGCTACTTTGAAGTTTTCATTCACCTTTCCAGACTTGTTTGTTGAATTTTAACCCTTTGAATATCAATGATCGCTTAAGCGGTCTTGAGTAAAACAAATTTCTTCACGGTCTTGAATCACTGGTAGAGGAGCTCCGAGAGCCATGCACCAGGGAGCGCCTCCGATCAGCAAAAAAGTTATATAAGAAACTGACAAAATCGGAAAATATTTGGTATTTAACTCCGAAAGACGCATGCGCATCAAAAATACGACCATATCTTTACTTTACTTTACTTGAATGCAATGCAATGGCTTCATAGCCAACGGATGAAAATATAACATCCGGTGAAGTCAAGAAGAAAAATAAAATAAATTTATTGAATTTTCTGATAAAAACAAAGACAAAAACATTTGATTTGAAATTGATTGTTGTATGATAGAATATGTTTTTTGAAAGTTTGACATTGAACGATCGAAAACTAGTAAAGATGGAAGGAAAAGATTGGAAAAGAACTTATGCGCGGCAGAATCAAAACATCAATATAAGGGTAGAATTTGTTCTTACCGCCAGAACACTCTTAAATTCCAGCAACACTCTTCTTTTCTTGAAAGTGTTTAAAAAGTCGCTTTTTTGGAGTGAAATGTTTTAATATATACGCAGTTGTCCTTTGACACGTTTGTTATTCGCGGGTTTCGTTAAACTTTCCTATGTGCGTGCCTATGTGCGTGCGGCCAATGCAGAAGAAGCCGCTGAAATGTAAAATTAATGACTCAGTATTAATGTAATCTCCTCGTTTCACTTTCACTTTATGTTTTGCACAGAATGCTACCATATTTGTTTATCATAGCGGCAATCGCGAGCAACTACGAAAATGAGGCTTTTACATTCGAATGTCTTCAGCAGTGTGTAAGGAGTGCGGAAAAAGAAGAAAAAAGTTACATGTTTGATTGGCTTGAAAACCTGTTTGAAATAGGAATATAGGACACTTTTTTCACTCCTTAATTCTTTTTACTCTTTCTAGATAGAGGGAGTGAACATTGTGAGTGATTTTACTCCTTTCACTTTCACTCCTGTTCTGTCTAGAAAAAAGTCAAACGTAAGGAGTAAAAGAATCATAAAGAGTGAAAATAACGTTGCAAAAGTGGCCCCTAAATCGGGTGTTGCTTGGTTTCCGATATGTTTTTGTTTGACAAAATACGATATAAAGAAAAAATTTGAACATTCCAAATATGACGAGTTGAAGATCAGGACGTTAACCTATGGAAGTACCTGTGTCATAGCGGAGAATTCCTGGTTAAATAGGAATCAGTTTTGGAGGACATGCACGTATCACTTTGATAAACGTTATCTAAATTTTTTATTATTTTGTACTTTTTATATCACGCTGCACACACATATTGCTTGTGAAAAATACATATCCCAATAGTTTTAAAAACCTTAAAAAGCGTTTTTTTAATACTAAAACGAACTAGATTTATCCACTGTTCAGAAATTCAAGTTAAAAGGTTGAACTATGTTTAAAAAATCTTTGAAATGTTCCGCTTTTTCAAAAAGCACGGCGTAGTCTAAGGAAATAAAGGGATAAAAGGTTGGCCTTTGCTTTTAACAAGAGTCTGCCTTTTGTGCACTTTAAAATGGCTTTTTTAGGTTATTCACGTGTCCAACTAGCTGTTTGGTGTTATAGATTATACAAACACATTGCTGATTTCCCTTTCTTTCTGTTTTGAGTGGTTGATTTTTTTTCACTGACATAGCCTGTTATATGCTGAATTATTTTAATTAATTAGTTCTTATAATGATTCTTTGGATTTCATGTTGATGTTAGTATTTTCATTACACCTTAAATTTATGTTACCTATTTTCCATCTGAAACTTTGTTTTCTTACCTTCAACCATTCCCCATTCATATAACTTTCGTAAATTGTACTTTCGATAAATTAACCAAATTGTGATCAAATAGTAGAAATCTGAACCCCCCCCCCCCCTGCTTATTGTATTTTACAAAATTTTCCACCCTCTGTTTATTAAGACACCCCCCGCCCCTCCGTTTTATTTGGGACCTCAGAGTATGGTTTTGAACATTGCGTGACACATTTCGCTGTTAATTTTTCTGTTTTGATAATAAAAAACTGAAATTATCATTTAGAAAGAAAGTGATCATAATTGTTAAATAGTTAAATAATCAGTTTCCTCCTACATAGACACGAAGTACTGGAAGTGCAATGATAAATGTAGAAAACAGAGAAACCAAATCGGGTAAAAATGACTAAAAGTTTCCCCGACCAAAATTTTCCCCTACTAGTACTTTTCCCCGACTATTTTATAACCGACATAATTTTCACGATTTTGCAATAATTAAATTTCAGTAAATTTTGAATATTCACGTCATTCAAACTATTAACATTTACATAGAATAAGCATAAGATTTAAAATCCATTGTTGTTATTTTTGCTAAAAAATAACACGAATAATGAAAAATTCGCTCGACAATCTGTTGTTAGGCGTTCACGTTAATATTTTTTTTCAAGTTTAGTTGGGGGAAATGACTATAATGACTAAGTCAGGTAAAAGTGACTGAATTTTTTCCCAACTAATGGTAGTGAATTCTGGTTAATCGATTTCTCTTTAGATTGAAATCTATTGCTATTCTAATCCAGGAATGATTGCTTTGATATTGCATGTAAATGTATTTGTAACCTCCATCAACAAATTGAAATAAATTTCCATAAAGTATATTCCTAGATGTAAATTTGTAATTTTGAAAATATAGTTCTAGACTTTTTAATATCGTGATTTTTAAAAAACTAAAACTGATCAATTATAAGCTTTTCCGAAGGTCAATCAATAATTATTAGTTTGACATTGAAAGCACAGTTTAAGATTTCATGAAAGTAACCATATTGCAAGATTGCGAAAGGAAGAATGCGTGCACTAGATTCAACTTTGTATTTTACACTCTTGGGAATATGTCAAATATTAACCATATACAGGGCCATACTTTGACACAAGAAAACGGAAAGCACTCGACAAGTACTTGACAATTATTTGACGCTCTTCCTGCACTTTCACGTATGTCAGTTACCATTTCTCGCAGTCCAATGTCAAAACTATGGATAATCTGCTGGTGGCACTGATGTAAGTTTTTCATCCATCCACAGCCAAAAATGTTTTTACAAGACTATCTTTCTAAGGTTTTTTTAGTTTACGCCGTAATATTTACCTGGCTAGCGCGGTTTTAGGAAAATAAGATTCATATTATCTTAATTTTATTAATTTTTTATATTACTTTTCATCCGAGGGGAAAAACCGGTACTAAATCTACGGGTCGTATGGGTAATCCTCTTCCGGGTATAGTTCGTCCTCCGGAGTTCTGCTTGCTTTTGCAAGAACACAAAAGATTGATTTCAAACTCTCAAAGTCATTTGTCTCAGCTTTCCAAAAATCAAAACAGATTAAAAAAATCTTTTCTCTATTTCTTCTCCTGATATATTGATTTTCAAAATATGTACTGAAAAATCAGTATCTTGAAAAATATGCTGACAGGTTGCTGTGATAACTATTGACATCTAATTGTTATTTTTCGAAACATTTTATGCTAGGTTACCTACCTGCCAAGTTTCAAGGTTTTACTATTTCTAATTTTAAAAAAAGTTAGAATTTTTTGTCCCCCATAGAAAATAAGGGTATTCCAGACCCAATAGCCATCTCCCATGGGGTTTCTCGGTATTCATCCCAGGTATTCTTATCATTTTATATCTCATCCCACAGTCAAAGTAAAATGCAGTTTAGAATAAATTTTTAATGGTCTCAATGATCATAATAAATTAAAATTTTCCTTTAACAAATTTGCAATGGTGATGACTAGGTAAAAATCATTACGAGAAATATAATCGGTATCATTACAATTATTTACTAATGTCTCTTTCAAGAAGAAATACGATCCTGTTACGATGACTTTGAGAAAATTAAAATTACATAGTCTAGACTTCTTCAATAGCTTTGTTTTTTGAGTTCATTCATTCATTTATTTGTTCTTTCATTCGTTCATTCGTCCCATCCGTCCATCCGTCTATTCATAAATTATTCAATGTGATTATTTTCTTCAAGAAATCTAGCTCAAATTTCTTTAACCCTATTTCACCCCGGCTTTTTGGTCGTTTTGGTCACATTTCGATCCTTTCTGCATTTTTTAGAAGCTCTTAAAGCAGTATTTTGAGATGAACGGGTTACGCGCGAATGTTTGCAAGCAAAGCGAAGTCATATTTATTTTCTTTTTCATTTTTGGAATTCGTTTTTAACAGTTCATTAAAAGGTCATTTTTGCTTTAAAAGTTTCCCAGTCTGGCTGTTGGCATTTAATGGTAGCAAACCAATCTTTTTAGATTCCGATGAATACCGAGATGTCTCACTTTCATTTCTTATCAATAATATGAAACCGCCATTCACCTTAAATATAGCCTTTATGCATATATTAAAAGCGGCATATTATATTGTGAATTACCAGCTTTAGCAAGCCACGGTGGCCGAGTGGGTAAGGAGACTATCCCGTGATCCAGTGGTGCCTGGTTCAAATCCTGCCTGATGGAAGAAAATTTAATTTTTTTCTTTTATAATTTTCGTTAGGTTCAGAAACTTAAAATTTGTGAGTTGGTCTCAAAAACTTACAATTGTGACTAGGATTCAGAAACTTGAAATTTGTGACTAGGGTCAAAAACTAAGAATTTCTGACGTGAGACATCTCTGTATTTATCAGCAAGTGTCTTTTGAGATTGTTGGAACTCAAATCCCCTGTCAAGCATTTATTTAAATCAGAAGTCAACAGTTGCTTTAATAATCTATTAATATGATTC